>MIQA02001019.1:0-27639 GCA_001887855.2 Sclerospora graminicola | reverse complement strand
TCAGAACATTGCATTCCGCACTATGATATGGTACCTGAGGTGATGGTTGTTCCTTCTCCTGCTCTTGCAGATAGTCCTCGCGGGAAGCCACCAATTCTTCTGGAGAGAAACATTCGGTTTCTAATTTGGCGCTTTTCATGGTCATGATGGCGCCCGCTGCGCGACGCCTGACGAGTGTCGGAACGCTTGCTTTTCTTTGAAGTGCAATTTATTAAGAAAAATGATTGATATTTGTCAAATTATGCTTTATGATATGTGAATACTGTAGGCTACGCTGCGTACATGTAGTCTTTTCGATATGCTTTGTTCACGTCGAAGTATAGCTTCAAGAATTCGTACATGAGCCATTGTAGTGATAAAATGTTACGACTATTGGTAAATGAACGTACCTTAGCATTTAACAGATTGACGAGGATGATTCCACTAAACGCCATGGCAAAGTGTAGCTTCAAACGACAGGAACGTCATACTGTCAGAACCGCTCGCGGGACAGAATAAACCACTGCGACATACTAATACCTGTTGAGCAAAAATATGCCTTGCTTGATATGTCAACAAGACGACCATCAGATGACACAAAACTCGAGTCACTACGAACGATACCCACTGCGCTCGCCAGACCCACCGCAAAAGTTGAGACTGCCGTACAGAGAAATTGCTCATTATCAACAGCTTTCGAGTGTGCATGAATACTGAGTGCAGCTCGCACACAAGCGCGAGGGATAGCAGCGGCACACCAGCCGTTTTGGTGAGCGCCGAAATGTAGCAAATGAGCACTATTACGTGGTGCACAACAATGCCTGGAGATTTAATGTAGAGCCCGTTCAACAAATAATCCCACAAATCGTACGCAAAGTACCCTAGGAAAGATAATTATGCAAAAGAGTTGAGATTAATGCAACTGAAGCAGTACAGAAGAAAAATGCTCCAACCCGTCGAAACAGAGGTGGCAAGAAATTCTTCCTGTGTGGCTGTGTTGACGTAATCGTCATTCAGTGAGTGGGAGGTAAGCAGTCCACAAATGGCCAGTAACGATGAAAGTACTGAATGCAGCATCGAGACCGCTGTATTGCTAAATAGCAGCTGGCTGGAAGTCGACAAGGTGGGATACGCCTTCACTTTAGTCGAAACCAATGGTACGATCACCACTCGGACCATCGCAAACGCCTGAGACCAAACGAAAAACTTTAGTATCACGTAGCCTGTAATCAGAATGACTAAACCAAAATACCATCGAAGAGGCCGCGACAATCCAAAGTCGTTGATCACTGTACAACTATTAACCCGCAATCGTTAATCAAGCAAAAATTGTGATAAGAATCACGCGTACGACTCACCATAATAACACACACGCTAATCCACGTAACGACGAGGGCTTCAGTGAACATTGCGATTGCGGTTGTATTGTAAATTAGTACCACGTGAAAGCGATTGCTTCTCTGGGTTCTTCTGTGTTCCTGCATGTACTTCATTACAACCAATAGCGAAGCCGCACCCCAGATTATGATACGTTAATTGTTACTCGGAGCTCGGAGAACATAGCAAGCAGTGAGGCGTACGTACTGCTTCCTATAAATTGTACAGTTGTCATGCCGCCGAATTGTTGGCCGAATGTGCTGAGTACATGCACATGTACTTCTACTTAGTAAAAACGACAATGGTTAATGGAGGATTCAGTTTATATAGAAAGACTAAGACAATAATGACTCGTTTCTGGGCAGTTAATACAATTTTTTCATTGAAAAATGATACAGCTGGAGGAGAAAACGAGGCTGCCGTCAATCCACCGACGGCAGTTATATACATACTTTTTCCCTTCATATCCAGGTTGGGAGGCAATACGCTCCCATTGGCGAGACATATTTGCTAGCGTCGATTTACGTCACGTCACTCTACTGTTTTGCACTTGGTCTTCTGATAAATTATGATAATGCGGAGGACGGAGTTAGCTCGAGACGATTATTGTTACTTGTCTTCGCGACAGATGCGCTGGAAGATGTTAGCCGTGAGAATTGGACTCGTGGACTCAGTGCTGCTTGCAGAGCGAGGGGACAAGGAGCTCATCGTCTCAGCACTGCAGGTGCTGGTGATGCTGCTGCGCAACAAATCACAGCTCTGGAACGAATAATCTAGGAACGGATCGCAGCTTAAGTAAGAGTCGAATTCCGGCTTAGGCGGTGACACACCACACAGAGGCGCCAACGTAAGCGGTTTATTGAAGCCGCCGAATGGCTGAGATAGGTCGATCGGCTCCAGTACGTTGCCGAATGGGTTCACCAATAAATCCTTCGATTGGGTCTCTTGATCATCTGATTCGCTAGCAGTGCTTGATAGGTCACAGCTGCCATAATTGACAAACCGCTGGTCCTCTTCTCCTGGATGCCGCGTGTGAATAAAACGACACCGTGAGCCGTACATACACTTTCCCGTGGAGAGATAGGCTTTGCAGCGAGTGGTCTTGTACTTGGGGTGACGCAGCACACCTCGCAGCTCTTCCTCGCCATGCGCGAACTGACATTTGGATCCGTAACGGCAACTACCGTTTTCTGTGTAGTGCTTGCAGAGCTCGGTCTTGTAGAGATTGTTACGAGCCGTCTGAGGCAAGCGTCCACAGTCGACGATGTCGCCATTAGCAAGCACATGCATGCGGTTGGAAGTGCCGTAGCTCGGAGTTTCGATAGGTCCCATTTCCATGCGCATTTTAACTGATGTGGAGTGTCTTAGTGTGCTTGAGGTAAATTAATTGTGTTCACACGACGACTTGAAACGGTAGAGGGAGGGCTCTAAAGCCAAATTGTCGATCACTACAACGAGCGAATTGTGTTGTGACGTGCCAGAATTAAGCTCTTAGTCTTGTTGCCAGGCAAGACGCGAGTAGACAGTGACAGATTTTCTCACCAGAGCTGAACTTCGGGTAGAAGCGACCGTCGCCATCCGTGCATTGTATCAGGATCGACGACGGACTACAAAACAAGAGTGCAACACACAACCCTGTACTTTCTGCTGTTCTTGACTCGAATTTGCAGAAGAAAACAACGAGATAAACAGGTTCAGATGAGGGACAAAGACTGGCCATTTGTGACCTTATTCCTAAAACGCCTCTGCCCTGCTTTTCGCTGCCATTCGCGGTGAGGACGTGATAAAAGATAGAACCTTACTGCTTCCACCTAAAAGATGATTTACTAGTTACTCAGCATCAACACTCGAAGCCTTAGTTTACTTCGGTAAGCTATCGTATGCTTGGGATAGACACACGCAGGCGACAGCCTCGCTATGCAGCCGCTGGGCCCCAGCCCTACAAGGGATGGGGCTTACATCGTTCGAACGCCTCATCTCGATGCCCCGTTTCTCGCTGCTTGCAGATGGCGAGCACTTGCGTAGCAGATTCGGTCGCACGAGCAGAGTTCATGGAGAGTGTCAATTCAGCGCACGTCGCAGCGTTAAGATATCAAGCTCTAGCAAGATGTGAATTATGGCCCGACGATTTCCAGGTGCTGAAGTGTCGATTACGAGCTTGAAGCTTTTAAACAGATGGCGTAAGTCTTACTTGATGCTTTCCATTCCGCCGTCCACGGCTGCTGTGTAATCAGCGCGGTGCCCGGTACGCTGAGGCTGTTAGCGGAAACTTGTGACAAGGAGTCAAACACATACACCGAAAAAAATGCAGCAGATGAGGAATTTTCGGCGTGCTGGCTACCATTGCCCAATTCCTTAGGCTGTCGTTACGTTGAAATCAGCCTTGACACTTCAAGCGACACCACGCGATGGTGCCGCAACCTTGGTAGTGAGCATTGACGAGCAAGATAACACTTGATATTTCTGCTGAATGAAGAAAAAATGACAGTCAAACAAAAACTCAAATTTGCTCGCCTACTTGAGGTTTTGATACCTCTACAAATAATGTCTGCTTACGTATGTATTAAATATATCTTTACCGATCACTGAAGTGGACGGCACGCCAGTTAAGCAGAGGATTAGTTGACGCACCTCATGGTCACACAAGCTTCAACAATTGTAGCGGATACTGTCTCCTTGATGATCGCATCACTTCAAGCAAAAGCGACGTGACGACACCGGGGCAACGACGCTGCGTCAATCTCAACGTCACGCTGGTACACAGACAGAGCATTGCGTATTTCTCTGTACGATCTGTCCTAAAGATGCTGGAATGTTTTGCTATTTCGCGTGGAATTCATAGACCTAAGCATTAAAAGCTTCCTGGGGTTATTGCTGCGGTCTCGGCAGATTTCTCTACAAGGTCCCAGTAGTGCACAACGTTCTTTGCTTCCATAACTTTTCGTGCGGTTACGGACGTCCGGCACTCCTGAAAGCGAAAGTTGTTAAACGCTTTACGAGCCACGACGCCCTGCCACACGAGCAGGCAGCCGTTGCCGCGTTTTGGTGAGTCTTCATCTTCACTTTCCGACTCCTGATCAGCCTCGCTGGCCCCAAGCCAGTCGATGCGTCGCATCATCAACTTAGTATACTGCTTAATAGCCTTCTTGCCTCCTTCCACCACCACCATGTTAATATTGCTGTCTTTACAAAGTAGTACTCCACCCGTGAGATGGTACTGCTGGGCATTGACATCAACTTTAAAACGATGCTGCGGGTTCGAGAAATCCGGTACCCTATTCAGTTGTAAAAGTCGGACAAGTAAGTTGACACGAAACAGCACATAACACAGAGATAACAAAGACGTACTTGAAAAGCGCCACATGGATATCACCAGCAGCATCCTCTTTGATCTTGCGAAGCCTCTTTTCGCGACGTTCTTCCGGCGTAAGTTTGCGCGCAAGATTGCGCATTTCGTGGTTCTTCTCACGCTGCGCGATCTGTTCACGAACCTTGCGCTCAATGGCCGACGGATCTGCCACAGCTTGTTCCGACAGCACGCGCATCATATTCGAAAGCTTAACTTTCGGCTCAGGGGGTGGTAGCAGGCCTAAGGCTATCTTATTTTGTTTCTCCTTCTCACGATCAGCGCGATTCTGTCGACGAATCTTCTTTCGCTCCTGTGGAACATAGTCATCGGTTAGCGCGACGTTCACATATCTCTTTTAGCAAGCGACACGTACAGCTGCAGTAAGCATGAGCGGAACAGCGACGGGTGTATCATCGTGCTTTACAATCCGATTGAGCTTTACTGGGTGTTCAATTACATGTGCAGTCCCACTGTATTTGAGTTTCATATCAGCATACGAAATTGTCACGTCCGGGTTCTCTCTGCGGGCTTTGTTCTTGATAAACCCAAATTTATCGACCAAAACACGCTTGTCTTTTGGAAGGTATTCCACATCCCACCATTCAACGTCAGGAATTGACGTATCAGGTAGAGGCGGAACATCCACGCTTTCAACCTCTATTTTGCTAGACTTATCCGCGCTTTCTACGGCTGGCTCTATATCATCATCAATAGGAACAATCGATTCTTTTTGATATCCTCGCGGGTTGCGGCCCGACGTGAATCCAGCCATCATCTTTTTCGCTTCGCGAGCGCGCACTTGCTCTGCCTGTTTCACATATGTTCCTTGCGTAACAAAATTAAACGTCTTCCGGGCACGTCTGTAAATCACCATACACACATAAAAAAATTAATTGAAGACGATTTACTCTTCACTCAACTCACGTACGTTTCTCTCTTGGTGATCTTTAGCCTTGGGTCAACAGTCTCCATCATGTCTTTTTCATCCACTGTACGATGTGATAAGTATGGGTTTTGGTTCTTCCTTGTAGCATCTCTTATTTTTCCCTGATTCGCCTTCAGCGTGGCTACCGATACCACCGTCGGCTTCTCTGCAACTACGTTGCCTGCAGCATCAATCTCTCGCCCCTGTTCATCCAGAAGCAGCGGAGCTGGCATAAATGTCCCCCCACTAGCGCCATGCTGCATTGTTGCGGGGGCAGCTACCGCAGCGCTAGCCACAGAAGCCCCAGGCTTTCGTAGCAGCTCCTTGATGTGGCTCATCTGGCTCTGTACTGACTTATAAATCAGATCTGTTCTTCGCTTCTTTTCCAGCTCAATACGGCGCAAATCATCAGGGTCATAAGTTGCCACCGCTGCCTTCGATACGACTGCTGGGACAGGTACAGTTGACACGGTGGCGGCGGACCCAGGAATTGCGCGCGCTATCTTGGCCGCTGCGGCACGCGCCAAAGCTGCTGGATCCAGAGGTTTTGTCACATCAGTTCCAACGGCATGTCTCTTGGCTTCAGGAATGGATGAATATACTGGGGTGTCGCTGAATCTGCTCTTCCGCTTACGTCGAGGTATCTCCTTCATTTTGAATGGCTTATAGTTGAGTTTCAACCAATGACGGAATCTTTTCGTTTTATTGTTAAAATCATTATAGATAAGGTATACATAATTAATTTATACAGGTATAATAGTTCTCACAGATTCAACGAGAAAAAGCCAGAGCAAAACATGTACTTATTCTTGTTCGATTTTTTCATAAAAAACTATAAAAAGTAACACCTAATTTAGATATTGAATAATTAAGTACCTCTCAAATGTTTTAAATATTAAAGATAACCTGTTTTACTACTTCGAAGTATAGGTACTTCACAAATATCACTTCTATTGTCTCTCCCAAGTATTTCACACAAAAGAAAAGAAACTGTACACGGCAAGCAATACGAGCCAAATCTGAGTAAAGGCCATGACGTCGAAGACGTGCAAGAAGAAGCCGAGTCTGGCCGAAGTGATGGACGAGTTACAGAGCCGATTTTTGGTGAATTTGCCCGAGTCGGAGCTGGCCTCGAACGAGCGCCTATTTTTTCAGATCGAGCAGTGCTACTGGTTTTACGAAGACTTTTACGCCGACCAATATGCGCATCTGCAGCACGTTAAACTCAACGACTTTGCACGTCAAATGTTTGCGCATTGTCCGTTGCTGCGACCGCTTGCGCATCGTTGTGACGAGCTTTTCCAGGATTTTAAGACGTATCAACGACAGGTGCCTGTAGTGGGCTGTATTCTACTTAACTCGAAGCGCACAAAGCTTGTGCTCGTGCGGAATTGGAAGGGGACGAGTTGGACATTTCCTCGGGGAAAAGTAAATGAGGGTGAGTCAGATTTGGATTGTGCACGGCGGGAAGTGCTCGAGGAGTGCGGCTACGATGTTGGAGACAGTCTTGTGTCCAAGCAGTATCTGGAGTTTGTCGCTAATGATCAACGTATGCGCATGTACATATGTCTGGATGTGCCGGAAGATTTTTCGTTTGCACCGCAGACGCGCAAAGAGATTAGTACAATTGAATGGTTTGCTTTTGACGCATTGCCTAAGAAGACTTGGAGTGTTATGCCTTTTATGTCGAGGCTTAAGCGATGGGTTAAAGTAAACAAGACGACTAAAAAGAAAAGTAGCAATGCTGCTGCTAACAGTACTGGTCGGGCAGCTTCTGTGCCACGCAACCGGCCATCGACAATGAGCTCGAACAATGTCGCGCAGCAGAGCACGGAAAACAATAATACAAAGAAGAGTATGCACCCGGAGAGGTCAGTTTCGACTCCACATAACGACCGCCCGCGTGCTAATAGCGTGAAAAAAGCCAACCGTGGTCACTTTGGTACCGAATTCAACACAGCCACGTCGTACGATGGTTTGAATAGCGAAACGTTTGGTAACGCAAAGAAGGGCTTTAGCGTGGAAGAAATGTTTAGTGTGAACGAGCATCTGACGGGGCAAAAGTTCGAGTACGATGGCAATCCGCACGACTTTGGCAAACCGACATCGCGTTCAACTGCTACGCGAGCAACAGCATCTCTATTTAATCTCAAGGACTCCCGGCCAGTGCAAATTCTTGCACAACCTTCTTCAGCGCCGTTAAGACGCGTAGAAGAGGAAACATGTCCATCACCTGGTCCGTCACATCAGTCTGCAGGCTCAACGCCGTTTGGGCCTTTCCAATTTGATGCTGTAGACATTATGGCCGTCATGACGTAACGTGCGAGTTGACGTTGACAACCTGATTGAAGGGGTGAACCTGCCGCCGCAAAGATAAAGCTCAAACAGAATCACGCGTCTGCTAATGTCGCGCATCTTGCTTCCGTTTGGCAGAAGCAAGAGCGAGCGGCTTGTGTCTGGGCGGGTCAGTCTTTCGGTTGAGTGTCACTTCATAGTTTGCATATTGTTTCAAGCTTTGTACCATAGTTAAGCTTTTAGGTCGTCCTAGTGCTCGTAAAAAGGTACATGGAGACCAAAAGATAGGTGTTTTTCAACACCGCCCTCTTGATAAGAGATTCGTTTACGTCGGAGGGCTGCTTATGATGGATTCGAAGACATGAGCCAGTCGTAGAAATCTGTAGATTTCTATCAATGAAACACCAATACCACAATCAGATATGACCAAGTCATTTTATTGTCTGCTTTGTTCTTGTTGGCCAACATACTCGGTGACCACCAGCCGTCCATCTCTACAGGATGTGTGGCCCAATCACTTTCCGGGTGCTGTTGTGTATGAAATCCAGCATACTAGGACAAGCTGCAAGCAAGAAACACTAAAAATTCCAAATAAACTTGCATGAGCCTGTGTATGTTGAGAAATTGGCAGAATGTATCCTCACCCGAAAAGCAGGTAGTTTCGAAAAAGCCGGTTTTCCGGGGTTGGTTCCGCTACGCTTCCTTTCATGCAGTTCAGCTGTGCCACACATTCGTAACATGTTAATCTGCGAGCTTTCACTGTCACCATTAGAACGTTCGTTAATTTAGCAACTCACCGTAAAGTATGACACGGCAACACCAGTGTACAGAAGTGACACATAATAAGCGATCGAGCCGAACAACTGGAAGACGACCGTATTAATCACCAACGGAATGTACTTGTAGCCGGAAAATGATACCAAGTCCAGGAACGAAATGGAGCTATTGAGCACGTAAAGACAGGCGGCCAGCACACCGATCTCGATCAACTGCATCACTAGACAGTAGCTCGCATCTTTGGAAATCACATCTGGGCTAAACCTGATACAGAAACGCGTGTTGTAAGGGCGATGTGTCAAGTAGACGACTGTAAACTATACAATTCCCAAACGCACTGGTTCGAAGTCCCCTTGGAGTATCCCACGATTAAAATATACGTTAGAAAGCTCATCAGCGGGATGTAGAGATCGGGGGCATTGCAGTCTTGAGTTGGAGGAGCATATTGCATCTAACATCAATAAAATGATTGCAGTGTCAATGAAAGCTAATACATTGGACGAATTATCTCCTCGACCCACCCGCTTCAATTCATTTTGATCACCATTTCCTATACGACGCCAATTCTTGTGTTTGAACGGAAGCAGCAAAATCTATCGATACAAACCAGTTAGAAACTAAAAAATAAAATGCAGCACATCGGTCAGATTGTGCACCTTAAGACGACTTTTGACGTATGAGTTGTTCACCGTAAAGTAGTACTTTATGCTACCCCAGACGCCATAAGCTCCCGGGAGGTACATTTCCGACTGCTTCTGCAAAAAATCCTGCGCACTGTTCATCGCTAGTCCTGCCATTGGATTACTACACGTACCATCATAAACATGACACTATGTCAGTAACGTACACTGGTAACGCAAACCATCCTCAGAAATAGTGTTAACCTCGAGAATTGGTTAATAAAGTCAGTCGGTTGCCCCTGCTGAGGATGCTGCATGTGCTGCTGTGGGTTGCTGTTCGGCGGAGCGTCGATCCCACGAATCGGATGACGATGCTGAGGACCCGCCGGTGTTGAATCAAACTGCTGCGCAGCCGGTGCCACATATAATTCAGACTGATGGAACTTCATAGCTCATGTCAGCATATGAAGTAAAGAAAAGATATCAATCTAGTGCTGCACCTACATCCTGGGAGAATGCAGGGGTGGTCTGCTGATTAAAAAATCCTGCATTGTGTGGTGGAGCTTGTGAAGGAGCTGAATTTTCCACCGGTTTCTGATAAAATTGATGCGTAGGTCCCCGCTGCGGCGTTCGCTGTTGACCCATTGCCGGGAATTGTGGTGCATTGTTGAATACCGGCCTCGCGTTGTACTGCGCCGGTCGCTGGCGATTGTTGGGGTTTGGAAACGATCCTGTAGGACATACAAACGATGGTTGACTTAATGGGTGCACGGTACTGCAAGGGAAGGCAGACGAACGATGGCACTTTACCCGGTTGAGCCATGAAGCTTGTTTTTTCGTCGACCTACTTTTTTATTTGGGTAATTGGAGTAACATACACAAAACTACGACACCGTGACATGTCATTCCTCGCTGACGATAGACGAGGCATTCATGGCGGTGCTGAACTTCGTGGATGACTTTCCAGCTAATGACGAGTTGCCAGAAATTAGTGAAATTGTCGATGTTATTACAAATAACGAGCAGCTAGGACTTGACGAATTGGATACATCCATGATTGACCATGCAGATGAGATAGCCTGCTTGCGTGAGAAAGCTGAAAACTTGGAAAAAGAGTTGCAGTGCTTACGGCAACAATCTCCTCTTAAACTGACAGAAAGTATCATGCGAGTTGAAGAAGCGACACCATCACTTTGGGAAGACAATGCACTGAATGAGCGAAAGAAACGGCATCTGGCAGAGCGCGAGAATGTACGACTCAAACGTACTGTAAATAGTCATATTAAAGCTGCTAAGAAATTAAAAAGTGTTTGCTCAAACGGATTCAACAGCAGGTACAACATATTCATGTACGACAGATTGAGTTTGCCGTTATCTCATGCTTTTTGTGGCGCAGATAGCTGAATGTTCGGCGTCGATTCAGAGACGTGTTGATATGGTATGCCCCTCCGGCCAGACGCTAGACATTCGGGCTGATGCTGCAGATTTTCAAGAATTGCTGAAGTATCTGGATGATGCTTATAGCCAAATGAATACAGTGCTGGCTACTAACGGTCTTGCTTGGAAGGAAATGACGCAGCAAGGCGTCCAAATGCGAGAAGGCGTTGAGGGGATGTACCTTGAGGTGTTCTCAAACAAGGTTCTACCGTTCAGTCTGCACGCTACGGCGAAGGCGACTTGGAACTATTTCAAAGGCTTAAAAAAGCACCGGGGAACGCTGTACGCAAAGGAGGCTCGGGTACAACACATCTGCCACTTTTAACGAGGCGGTGGTACTAAAGGTTTTGCATCTATTATGTGGATAGAATCTTGACACACCATATACAATCATCGAGCACTTTTTCGAAGGAGCTGGTCGCTGGAAACTCGAGTACTGACGTTCGCATCAAACAAATCGTCCGTCGGTACGTGGAAACTGATCGTGAAATTGTCATCTGGGTGGCCTCAATTGTACCGGTAGATATCGCTCAGAAGCCTTTTGGCAGCTTAACTTCCCGTCACCGAAGCTATGCCGTCATCAAACGCGCCAAGGCTTCTACGCCACAACACCAACTTTCGTTGTTGCAGCTTGTTTCGCACGGCATGCTGGATACCCAAACCGACACAATTCGTACGTCCGACTACTCACCGATTTTTTACTGAACGATGCAGTACGCAATATTAAGACTAACAGCTAATCGAAAACACTCTCATGGATCAAATGTTGACCGTATGACGTATATTCATCACTTTGAGATCATCTGTTGGAATATTACTGTGAAATTTGACAAAGTTATTTCGGTAATTTCCGAATTTGGTGAAAGGTTGATACCGGTACCTATTACTATTATCCTATTTTGGACCATTTTCAAATTAGTCATGGTAATAGATGAAGCTACTGACACACTTCGCATGCATGGATGGATAGGCTAGGAAACTAATCACTTCTTAATAAATTTTATATATATTACCTACGTCCTTGCTTCTGTTTGCCTTGGATTACGCTGACTGAAGATTACCTGAAGATTGCGCGTGTTTCTCTGTATAGACACAAGATCATCAGCTTCAACTTTAAGTTATAGCAAGTTTCAGCATCAATTTGGTTGATATCATGCTTACGCTATTTTGTGGAGTTTTGACATGGAATGCGGTATCTCGGAACAGGTTATGAGCCCAAATGGAGGTGAACAAATTTGATGGAAAGAAGCCCAAGGAGGCCACTCAAGCAGGTTTTGGAGCAGAAGGAGCAATGCCTCTAGAAAATTACGGATCCTTTGGACAAATCGGAGTCGACGAGCCAAAATATTGAAGATTATGGGTTTAATAACTCTATGAGGCTTGGTACTAAGATGCGCATGCATCTTTCGATAGTACGCCTGAAAAGAAGCCTTTTGGATATGAAGATAAGTTCAGAAATATTAATGAAGCAAGACCACCGGTGCAAAATTACAATCCAGCACCTAGACAAGGATATAATGCGCCTGAAATAGCATCACCAATGCACAACTACAACCCAGCGCCGCAACAAATGTTCAAGACACCATCTGCCAAGGACTGCAAGTTATCGATCAGAGTTTTCGATGGCAGAGAAGTGTATCGCGGACTTGGAGCTGGTTTTAAGGAATGGGGAAAAAGATTTATTTGCCAAGTATCAATTGCTATATCTGCATGCGATTACGCATAGATCGAAGAGATAAAAGTAGATCTCTTAGCACATTACCTCGCTGGTACTGCGGAAAAGTTCTACAACAGACAAGCGTATTTTTGGTGGAAAGAACACCCAACATTGGTACACGTGATGAACAAAATGCTGAACGCTTTTCACACAACGATTACGCCCGCACAATCAGTAAAATTTTTCACGAGTAAAAAGCACACTAGAAGAAGTTGGAATGAGCACTACCTGTATTACGTGGCGATTTCCGAGGCCGTCGGAGGCAGTGAAGGCTTGGTACTCAAAAACATCGTTCATTACGCTTCACCTGAATTGAAAATTATTTTTATGGCAAAGTATATTCTTTTAGGCAAGCCGAAGAACTGCGCCTTCGTGACGGCTGTAGAAAATGCCAGCAAAAAATCCGAAACAAGTTGGAAGCAGATCAGTAAACTATGTAGAAGATAAACCGAAGCTTAAAAATGCGCAAACTGTGGAAAAGTCGGTCACGTACAAGCAAAATGCCGAAGTACAAACAGCAACGCCAAAAAGGTAGATTTCACGCTTACTGTCTCGTCCAGTTGCCGAGACGTAAACAAATTTAAGTGGATTTTAGACTCCGGAGCAAGGATGCATCTCGTGAATAATCCAAGATTCCTATGAGACGCAAAAAATGTGAATGGTGCCTGCTTCCAAGCAGATGGAAAAACACTTAACGTTTCGAAAAAGGGCATGATACAGATCCGAGTAAAAGCAGGGGAAATTACGAACAATACCCGGATTGAAGAAGTTTATTACGTCAAAAATCTCGGTAGGAGAATTATTTACTATGGTCTCTTGGAGGAAAAGGGGTGCGAGATGGTCTACATGCACGGACGCAGACTGATGATCCATCGGGCAACGAACAAGTCTATCTTTGAGATTGAAGAAATCAACAAGGTACTCGCAGTTAACGTCAAGTTGGATATACCAAAGGATACCGATGGAAATACAGTGTTTTCGATAATGGAAGCAAGTGAAAGGGGAAATGAAAAGGGTTCAGACATACAAAGAGGACCCTCACGCACTTTCACTCAAGACTGGGGCATCTAAAGCTATGATGCAGTAAAAAAACTAGCGAAGGATCCGAAGAGTGGCATCGAATTAACTGAGACGACGAGGTTAAACTGTTTGACTTGCGCCCAAGGCAAGCAAACAAAAAATACCAGATCTAAAAGGAACAGTGAAAAAAACAGCCTACAGACAGAGTTGGTATTTGGTCCGATCACTCCCAAAGATAGATTTGGCAATCGATACATGAAAAATTTTGTCGATTTCAAATCCTATTACGTGGGAGTGTTTTTGACAAAAACGGAGGACGTCGCAGCAAAAAAGTACGAAAATTTCTTGGCTTACTTCGAACGGCAGTATAACTGCAAAATTGACGTTTTAAGGACGGACGAAGGCGCGGAATACAAGAAACTCGATGGGTTTTGCAGAAACACTGGGATATCCAGGCATATAAGTGAAGCCGGGAACCAAATGAGCAATGGAAAAGCAGAATGAATGCACCGAACCATCATAAATATGGATCGGTGCATGATATTTGCATGCGGATCAATTTTGGCGTTTGGGGTAATGCCGCCTTCATAACTCACAGAAGTCCTACAAATACAAACGCAAAATGGGCGTCCCCAATTGAAATACTCACTGGAAAAGTTCCGAATCTTGGCGATATAGTGGCCTTTGGCTCGCCATGCACAGTATACCGGAATCCCGGTAAGAATTCGCTGGCGCATAGGGACCAGGAAGGAATTATCGTTGGAAAAAGCGATTAAATTAATGGTTTCAAGATTCAGCTAAAATTGGAGCGCAAAGTGGTCGTCACTCAGCATATAAACATCCAAACACTAGCCCAAGCGCAGAACAAGCAAATCAAGACAACATTACCGGAAATACAATTTTTCCGGATATAGAATTTAGAAGGAGGAACAGCGCAAGAAATCGCTGAAGCACAAGAGAAACCAAGTCGAAACCTAAGAAAAAGAAGAAAACTTGTGAACGCGAAAGACATCAAACCAGAAGCTTCGCAAGAAAAGAGAATCAAGTGTTGAATGATGCAGATCATGAAGTGATTGTAGAGCAAGCCCCTGACGATCAAGGAACATTGAATCTGATCACCGAAATAGACCCAAGAAATTTAACGCAAGCCATGAAGAGTATAAACCGCGACGAATGGAAGCTGGCGATTCAAGAAATACAGACTCTCGAAAATAATTACGTGTTGAAATTGTGGACATGCCCGAAGACGGTAAACCGCTGCACACGAAGTGGGTTTTTATAACCAAACTCGACGAAAATGGAAATATCGAGAGAGATAAGGCAAGACTCGTCGCGTGTGGCAACGAGTAAAGATTCGGGATAGATTATTTTCTCACTTTCGTCGCATCAATAGCGTGAAAATTATACTTACTCTAGCCTACAAGTGGAAAGTCCCCGCCAAGCGTGGAGACAACCCAAATGCCTATGTTAAGGCAAGTGAAAGTGAACTCGAACTTTTACACAAAGGTATGGAACTGAAGGAAGGCTTTTTCGAAAGGACAAGAGGACAAGCTACAAGTATTGAAGCTGGAGAAAACCTTGTACGGTTTAAAACAAGCAGGACGCATGTGGAACAAGTTACTCCATGATAAACTAATTGGGATTCCAGCAAAGTATCACCGACATGTGTTTGTATTTTACGAATACCCAAGATGGAATCACGACAGTTGGAGTCTACGTAGACGACCTACTGGTTGCTGGGACCAACGTGACTCCGGTAGATTTTTTTGTGAAAATGCTGGGCATGAAAGATCTGGGAAAAGTCTCAAAATTTCTAGGGATGCGTGTGATTTACGACGACATCAAGGGGTACTCACTCGATCAAGAAATTATGGTCGATAACCTTTTGAGAGATTTCGATTTAATGGAGGCTAACCCGCTAAATGTGCCTATATCTTTGGAATATGAAGATCTGAATTTACAAGACAACGAAGCACTTCCGAAGACTGGAAGTATATCTGTCAAGACCTTTCAATCGCTGGTCGGTAGCCTTCTATGGATAAAACGTTGCACTAGACCGGCATTTTGTCTCTTTATCCAATCAGAGCGCTTGAAATACATTATAGAGAAATTGGATTGGTTAAGAGACGTTCTCGGCAATAATCTATGTAACCGGCAATAATCCGTATCGCTATGTTAGGTAAAAAAAAACCAGCGGCAACATTAAATTTGAAAGGCTGTTTAGCGCTTCGGCTGCAAACGCCCGTGTAGCCCGTTAACCAAGCTATTGTTTGAGGCCTTGACCACTGAAGTCGGTGGCTCTAGTGCTTTATAATTGTAGTTAAAAAATACCCTTCAAAATTGATAGTTTCTGTTGGACAAGCTCGATGTGAGATTCGCCGTGCGGAATAACGATGTCCATCACGCACTTCGATTTCTTCAAAAACATCTTCATGTACTTCTCCTTAAGTGATTCCGTCGGGCGACCGCGCTCCTCTATATCGAGTTACATTCGTCGCACGAGACTATTGTAGGGCAGCAATCTCAACAAAAATCTTAATATCTATCAACTCAGCGAGCGCCTTCTAGCAACTGAGGTAGCTGATGTACTCATGTTCCCAGTAATGATAAAACAAATAAACTCGAATCGGCAAATGTTGAGACTGTAGGCGCTCATGTCGTTTGAAACATTATGATCCATGTGGCACCAGACCTTCATACAAACAAAGAAGCCGCAACTAAAAGAGTCAAACCTCACCGATACGACTTGGAGCCGTGTAATGTTGTGTAGATAATATCTAGCGCAATCATTTCTAGCGCAGCCCGGCAACTTTTGGCGTTTAGTGAATCGTAGAATAAAATTTGTTGGACCTTGAGATTTATGATCATCCCGCACCAGTGCAAGTTTCCAAAACTTATTCGGTATTTTTTGGCACCATCTTCGCGAGTAAGATGGCCGATTTTATCGACAAGCGACGAAACAACATGATTTTTTGAAGATCGTGTGTCACCTGATGTTGCGTTTGCTATTCCCGCATAGCGCACAGATGGATAGTTTTGGACGAGCCTCTCACAGCATACACGAATGAGAGTGTCACTCAGCTCTCCTGGGGGATTGATCAAGTACACTATGAAATCAGTAGTTGAGTGGAGACTAATCACACATCTCGTGGGAAAGACCTCTGCAATCATATCTGCAAGATGTAGAACTGTTAGATCTACGTGAGCTGGGACATCGGTGGCAACGCCCTCTCGGAGCCATTTCAAAATCATTACTCCAGATTCGCACTGATCACGAAGGTTTAAAAACCCTCTGCGTTGTTTCAATTGTGTCACGCGAGTAGCAACCAATATCATCAATTTTAACATTCTCCGCTGGCTTGTCTGGTTGGGGCTTTTTTACTCTTCACTGAACTCACATTGATCGCGTCACATTTTGTGTTGGATAAAGAATATTGTTTGACTGCTGCGTAAAGAAGCTTTTTGGAGAGTAAAATGCGTCATAAATCAGTGCATGATTTCGGCGCTTTTGGTACTTGGGTCTTTTATTTTCTTAAGATGCGTACTTGGTTGATATAGTAGAAATCAGTATAGGGCTACACCAACTGAGGGTTGCTCAATCTCGATGGAATCAATCACGCCGGCAAGCGTTGCTTCCCGAAGGACGCATCATGCGAATCCTGACGCAGAAGCTACAGCACGGTTGTGCCCCTACTTTTCTTTTTGTCAAAACGCGACCGACCACTCTTATATGCACGTGGGTTCAGCCAAATAATCAGTGCTTTACCAGCACCTAATGATAGCTAGATTTGTTTTCTCAGATTCATCGAAATCGGAGTCAGATTTTCTCTGCTTAGCGTAGGATCCCGAAGAGTCAACCCGCCCATACCTTCACCCAATTTTGTCCATGCTAGCCAGGCTGATCGATATTTATCCTGTGAACCAATTAGCCAAAATGTAGCATGCTTTAGTCGTTGAATTTCAGCGCTAACGGTTTAGACACAAGTCCCATACCACCAGCCTCCTTTGGGGTGAAAATCAACAAAGGTGAGATTTTGTGTCCGGGTAAGTGTCCCGCCATGGTCCTAGACAAAATAAACCGCATCTGTAGGTGCGTTAATTGATCCAATATCTCTGGGGGTAGGGTAAATACTCGCGCTGTGAACATAATTGCTGGAAAAACAATGGCGTTAAATAACAATACCCGTTGACAAATAGAAGTACCACATTGCGTTGCTGTGACTAGACGTCGCCGGATGGTACGTATTCTTAACCCCCAGTTCTGGTTAGTTCTATCTCCAAATCCAACATGATATCCTAGATACCGTACTAGTTCGCCATCTGCCACCACTGGAATTCCACATCCGTGGAGGTTTCCTCCCATTGAGGGAAAAAACTTACTCTTCGCTGGCTGAACTTTTAATTCGGCTAGTCGCCCGAACTGTTTAACAGTATTCATAGCTGATGAGATTTGGTTAGCCTCACTTAAGAAAATCGTTAAGTCATCCACGAACGCAGAGAAACGATGTGTCGGTTCAGAAGATGTCGTTGCGTGGATTCCGGAAATAGAAATATCCCGCAAAAGCGCCAAAGCTAGCGGTTCAACAGCAATAGTGAACAGTAACGGGGCAAGTGGATATCCTTGTAGAATCCCAGACATCACCTGCATCGGAGAAGAATACTCCTTGTTGACAATTAAAAGAGCTGTTGTTCGTTCGTGAAGCCGGCGAACGAGGCCTACAAACCGAGGGCTGAAACCAAAACTTAGTAGAACCTCGTATAGATAACAACGGTCCAGAGTATCACATGCCTTGGCGAAATCGAGGAAAAGGATACCGGCACTATGATTCGGAGTAGTCTTTGGTTCGTCTTTGTATTTGGATAACGTTGCCATCATCATCGCAACTACATTATCCATTCGTCGTCCAGAGACAAAGCCTTGTTGCGTATCTCCTATAATTTTCCCTAAAAAGGTCTAGAGGCGGAGAGCTAATATCTTGGCAAAGATTTAATAACTTGTCTGGAAGAGCGAAATCGCTCTGTAGTTGAATGCGTCCGCTAAATCCGTTTTTTTCGTAACGGGATAACCATTGCCTTCAGAAATGATGCCGGGGGGTCCGCTCCCAACATAATTGTGTTAAATAAATTTTGTAAAGGTTCCACTAGTAGATCGCGATGGTCCTTGTAGAAATCATTGCCTAGTCAATCCTGCCCCGCTGCCTTTCTTCTGTCGAGGTGTTTAATAGCAAGAATAATGCTCCCTTCCTTCATAGGCTCTAGTCGTACCTGGTTTGCGTCATCCGTCACTCTTCTGTGGGAAGGAATTGTCGCAAAGCGTCTAAGTTCCACCCGTAAAGCCGACGTATCGACTGTCCGATGCGGCTTACACATTATCTGGCTCCAAGTTAGCATCAATTTGTCTGGGATGGATTCATGCCCGGTAAAGATGACACCGTTGCCTGATGTGATCTCTGTTACTGTTTGATCCCTCTCCCATATGACCGTTCACTTGAATAACTTCCGCAAATAAGTGTCTCCGCGATGTAATAGCCTTCCTCTCCTACTAAGCTGATCTGCATTTAACGTCTGCGCTGTTGCCTGCACTAACGGCTTCCTTGTCTGTGTATTATCTTTTATAGCTTGATGCAGTTGCCGGACTCTACGCTTTCGTCGCCGTGCTGCTCTTCGGGCCAGCTTGAATAAGATGCCGTGACACGCGGCCACCCACTGATTCTACTGCTCCACTACCTTACCTTTCCTAGATTTATATGTAAGTAAGCCGTTAGAGCATCCTGGATGTTTGCTGAGGTCGAACCGTAGAAAGGATATTGAGAAAGATTCCGCTTTGGCATTTTGGCAGTTGGACGCGGGTCTTTTAGGAGCAGAGTGACGGCTTCATGGTCCGAATACACTGGTGGCTTACTCACCTTGAGCCACTGCACCCATAAATTGCGCTGATCCGCAATATAAAACCTGTCGATTCTGCTAGCCTGCTGCCCCCTCCAATAATTGAAGCGTTCGATCTGGTCAAGAAGAATCTCCTCCAATGCTGATCCTAAGAGATGTCTTGTATCGTCCATATTTAATTCAGTCACCAAACTAGTGAGAGTGGCACTTTCTGATTTGGTCGGTCGCAGACCTCCCATTCTGTCCAACGCTGGGGATTCCACACAATTGAAATCCCCCCTAAGAGTAAAGGGTTAGTGTTGCCTGACACAAAAGTTCGCAGTGTTTGAAAGAAGGATTCTGACGGGGCTGTCCGTCCGGAAGGCCCGTAATGTTAACCACGCCAAATTGTTCACATACCACTGATACTAACCGATTAGACCACTGCTCCTTCCACCAAGGCTGAACTGTATGCGCGATGTCAGGACTAACTAAGATTCCCACCCCGCCACTTTTTGCATCTGAGATGCTCCAATAGGATAATGGTGCCTTGGAGTCAAACTGATGACAAATCCTTTTCCATAGTGAAGACACATACTCTACCTCCGCGTCCGTCGTTAAATGTGTTTGCTAAAGTAAAATGAGATTAGGTTGTTGCCTAGAGGGAGGGTTCCTCCACGCATACATTCAGTCGTACATATCCGTTTTCTTGAATCCATGTAAATTTTGACTCACGATGATATAATCGCTTTTGACTTGATGGGAATCCATGTACGCTGGTTTGAACTCTAAATTTCGAAGCAGATGACGCTGTCTGTATATATCTAATGACGACAAGTTAAAATACTTGTGGCCATTAATGTGTTCCGTAAACGTGCCCTTAATAATGGTGTTGGAGTGTGCTCATGATGATGATGCCCCTCTGTCGAATGCTTCCCTACCAGAGAAACATCTACAGACTGCATGAGCTCCGCTAAACGCACCCATGCTTGCGGTTGTTCGTTTTCCAAATTCGAAATTTTCGATGCATAAATCGGAACAGCTACTAATGCGTTAAAATGTCTCTGTGACAGAATCATTATTGAATCCAGTGGGTGGTAGTCACTGCCCGTTAGTGCCGCCAGCTGTTCCACATATTTATTCGCACATATCAGTAGCCGCGATAAAATCACCGCTTGTTTTGGAGCACATAGACGTATAAGCACACTTCCACCATAATCGGCTTGCCGTAGTCGTTCCCATTCCTGCGAACCATTCATGATGGCAAATTTATGTGCTGGCAGACTCACTGCTTCCACTCTTTGTCCCCATGTATTGAACTAGTCTCCTGATATGCCCCCGATCCGTTGGCTTTGACCTCAATCAATAATCCCGAGCCAACATTGATATCGCCACTCCTTAGTTAAAATCACTAGAACATCCGGTTGAATCCATTCCAATATATGATGTGTACCAGGTGCATCTTTGATAAGATGTGACAACCGATTGCCGTCTATTCTAGCTGCTTGTTTCCAAACGTCTTGAGTGGTGTCCACCCTGGGAAACTTGATTTTGTTTTGTTTTTCCCAGTGGACCTGTAATGCATTCCAAGCCTCACAACTTTTCTGATAATCTAGAGTTTCGATAGAGGAGTCATCAATACTCTCCACAAAAATCGTCAATCAATTCCCGTTGAGTCGGCAGGATCTGCTGATGGAGAATGTTGCCAGTTCCGGGTCTTAAAAGAGCCGGAG
The DNA here is from genome assembly GCA_001887855.2 of Sclerospora graminicola. NCBI lineage: Eukaryota > Oomycota > Peronosporomycetes > Peronosporales > Peronosporaceae > Sclerospora > Sclerospora graminicola. The sequence goes on along the minus strand of MIQA02001019.1, from coordinate 6,545 downwards.
TGATATTGTATAAATCTTCTGACGATCTGATACATAACCTTTTTTTCATGTCCGATTGCTCGTCATCACTCGAATCCGGTGTGGAAGGTTTGAAATCTGAAGTAGACGAGTTTTCGGACTCCTGAAGCAGGTTTTCCGGTTGAGGTTGGTGATCATTTCAGATTTTGGCATGCCATTGATACAAATCGGTTCAAATATTTGATATGATTGTAATACCTAGTCTCGGGCTTTTGCATCATTCAAATCCATGTTTATTAGCCTGTCCTGCTGATGCAAGGACAAACGGCCTACTGTCTACGATAAGAAGTAGAGAACTTCACATAACCTCGAATCATGAGTGTGTATGATCTGTTGGATCTCGCATTTCAACTGGTGATGTATTCTTGACCTATGTAATCTCTCCAATAGATCATCGAAGTCACCTTCCCAAGCATCAGGTGCCATGGGGGCGCTGTTGAATACGACGTGATAGATGTATTAGACTGAATTGACTCATTTGGGCTCTCCGAATTCATATTCATAACATCCGTTTTCGATACCCCATCCGCGTGTGCAAAAAAAGCAGTCACTTGGTTCTCTGTCATGATTATATCTGTTGTAGCGTCATTGGACTCCGGAAGAGTTGGTTTCTGGGCACGGTGTCCCGTCTCCTGTTGACTCGTTGTTGGTACTTTCTCATCCTCATAATCGGATTCGTCTTCACTTGAGCTGTTACGCATTTCCACATCCACTATATTGTCTGGGTTCTCACAGTTTTGTGAATCAGAGCTGAATAGTGTGCATCCTGAAATAGTAGGACGGGGTAGTTTGGATAGATCATCCCGGGCGACTTTCTTCTGTTCTCTTACTTTTTCGATGCATGCTGGCAATGTAATGGGGTACTCTCCGCTCGTTTGGATTGATGTTGACGTATTTCTGGTGTGAAATAAGTCACCCCTGACTGATGCGAACTTGGCGCCTGACTGATGACGAAGATATCCCGCTGGAGCATCGTGCTTATGCACGCTAAAGTATCGTTGCCACCCCAAGCTGTGGGGGGCACAGCATCAGATAAGGCCGATCCGCTAAATGTATACTCGTGCAAATACACTTTAAATTGCTTGCCTGATTCTTTGGCCGACATCCTCTCTCATATCCGCGCCCCAAACTTAGTAGAGTTTTATCTATTTTCCTTTGGGAATTTAAGGTCAAAGTCGATCATTGCTCGCATATAACAGCCCGCCTTAATTAGTTGGGCCAGATCTGCGAAATGTTCCTCTTCCTGATTGAGTAGTGGTGACACCGTATTGGCAAATCGCGTAGGCCTGGCAGTTGCCAGTTGCCGGAGTGTCGGTCTCTTCTAGTCCCATTAAGTTCAGTGCGTGTTGCAAATCTGTACAATGTTCAATCTCTGACACCGTTGTACTTTCCAATGTCTGAATGTTGGTAGTCTCCCGTTGGGAGAGCGTACCTGTCGTAATTTTCGTAATTTGTTCTTTCAACTGCCCCTCCTTCACTAATAGGTCGGCGTTGCGAGTTTGTTAAGCTGAGGTCGTAGATGACCCCTGACCTTTTCGTCCTGATCGCCGGTTACTCGGCTGGTCCAAGGTACCACACTTCGCACCAGATGGTGATCGTTTTGTTTCTGGCATTTGCCCCTCTCCTTCCGCTGCGGGTTGTTTTGATTCCACCCTGTCGACTTTCCCACTCTTGACTCCGAAGGAGGATACCTGCTATGGTCTCCGCGAAGGATTTACCTTTAACCTCCTCCGGAGTAACCTACTCTTTGTGCCATCGGCTGTTTTTTTTCCTCTTTACTGGCCTCATGGCTTCTTTTTTGTTGTCCTCTAGACACTGCGATCCATTCCCCAGAAGTAGGCGCGTTGTCTCTGGTCGACGTGACTTGTGATTTCACTGCTCAATTTTCTGTGGAAGAGTCAGACTCCTTGTTGATGGCTTCCGTGGTTGGTTGGGGAGCCTCTTCTGCCAAATTCGCTATGCGTTCCAATTGTTTAAGTCTGTCACCCTCCATCTGTTGCCTCATATCGGACATGCTGCGAAAGGTCGAGTGGGGAACATCCAGCTCGCTCAAATCATTTTGTTTCACTTGGATACATTTAGATTGTACCAACTCTTGTATTGGCGTTGTACAACGCCGCATCGGATGGCCCAGCTCCCCTACACCTCAAGCATTGAGTTCGAATCCGCATGTAGGAATGCTCAAGCACTATCATCATGTTGAAACAATATATCCGAAGGATCCCTTCTAATGCTGGAGGGCAGGAGATCCGTTTCCACTACAAGTTCCCAATGAGTAGAGGTGTCCAAGAAGGGACCGCCTTTGTCCAAGTCATCGAGTTGAAAATCTGTCTTCAACATCGCTCGCAATATTCCATAAAATTTAGTTAAACCCATTGCTCGTGTCACATTTTTAAATATGCACGAGTAAAAACCCGTTCCCGATAGACTTCTCCATTTACGCCCACCTGTTTCTCCCATGGCGAACTGTCCCGTAAACTTCTCGATGTATGCAAGTTACACTGCTGATGATCGTATCTGTGGAAGGGTACATTCAGGCCTTCAAATTTTTTGCTATCGTTCTGGTGGGAAAATGAAAATACAAATTGTGATTGGTCGCATAGTAACTAATCCTTTTAACTTGTGCGACCATTGTCCATAGTTCCTTAGAGCCAGCTTCTCATGTTGTCGCCGCGGTTGCTATGCTTTCTAGTAAATTCTTAGTGCTTAGGAACGCCTCTTTGATGGGACTTTTCGCCCCTTAAGTCCAAAACGAGACATCCTTCCACCTGTGCCTGAATGGTCTGTACGAGCCGTACTTGATTTTCGATAGTCATACTTCTCTTGAGGAATTGAGGTAATTGTTTCGCCAAAATTGTGCCTTCAGCCAATCCAGTCACTATCTTCCATTCGTCATCCGCCCCGATTCTTCATTGAGACTGAGCGTACTTACCGTATTCCTGTTCACAAAGCCCACGCGGTTGCGTAATTTCTTCCGGTTGGAATACGTCTTTCCGAAAGAGGAACGGTTTTTGGAACATGTCATTTCCTTGGGTTGGAGAGGTCTTCTTAGTGCCCCGGATATTGGAGGCCCAACCATCCCTTAGCGGAGGGGTTCCGTCTGCTTGTTTTACTTTTTCCTATCCCAACATCTTCCGTAATGACGCCTCGAATTGTTGCGCAGAACGCTGTACTTGTAACGCCGCTGAAAAAAACTTTCGTTTCCAAATCGTCCAATCGTTTCTATTACCTTTTATGGTCAACTCAAAAAGGTCGATTAATCTCTCCGATTTGCCTGTCTTCAATTTAGGCAATCGTTTGATGATGTCAGACAGCTTCGCGCTGGGGCCTTTAGCAGGCACATAAATTGTCGTAAATAGTTGTTGCATTAGGTCCACCCACACATGGACCCTTGATTGGGTCGTATTTGCTTGGGCTAATGCAGATTCCAAGGCTTGTGCTAGTTCCTGATCTATGCTTGCTTACTTTTGGGACTGGCATTCCTCCGGTTGGGTGGCTCCGTCCTTGGTGCTAGGTAAGATATGGGGTCATGTTCGTGGTATCCTGCGGGACATCCAAATTGCGGCTGGTGTCGTGACTAACCTACCCCGGTATCACTGGTTTGGGGTCGGAATCTGACTCAGATCTCATCTCGTCGTGCCCTGATTCCGGCGTCTCCAGCGTTTCCGGTACGACTTCCTCCCCACGTGTGGTCGAGGAGACAGCGCTAGCGGTGAGTATACCACTGGCATAGGAAATAGTTTCGGTCGGTGGACCCGGTCCCACACCGGTGTCTTCCATTTTCTTTGCGGTGCGTGTAGTCCGCTCACTGGGTAGTTTAGATCCTCTCCAACCGGCGCTAGGTTGGGGGGCTCTCTGGCAAAATCAGAACTGGAGAGCTCAAACTTTACACATCAGCTATTACGCAAATCGCACAAAGCTGTATTACCTTAACTTATTTTAGGAATAATCCTAGTGATCCGAAATTAGGTTCGAGCCATCCTGATCCAGACGAAATTAAAAAAATCATAATAAACTGTTAAATAAACGACCTATTGTAAGGGGAGTTGCTTTAAGTTGACAAATTAATTCATAAAATCAAAGCTTCTTATTTATTTTTTACGTATACATTAGCAGGTTCTTTATTTATGTTTATTGCAATTATTCATTTTTTTAACTATAGGTACTTTATAATATTGTTTTTTAGCATTAATTAATTTACTATCATTTTTTGAAGTTTTAATAATATGATGTTCTATTGTTTTTAATTTTGAATTTAAATTAGGTTCGAGCCATCGCGGAGATAACCTTAGCTAGCATATGGTTAGACAGTGCATCTACGTGTGGATTAACTTGGTACACACTTCGAATCCAAGTCACGCATACAAAAGTTTTACACATAAGTTTGGTATTTTGCACATAATTTGGGGTAACCCACTGAGATTTTTTACGAGTGCTTGTCATAGGCGACCACAGCAATTTTGACAGGGTTTTGTAGTACCGTGGAAACAAAGGTGTCGCCTTTGACATGCAGTTTACGGTACTACTAACGTACGGAACGGATTATTGCCGAGTTTCGACCCTTAAGTAAATTTTCTATATCGCAGCTGTTTTAGATCCAGAATATCTCGGAAGTATTTAGAATCAAAGAAGAAATAAAGGTCTATTGCTAGCTTTTGGTGCTCTAATATTGACCAAGGTGAACCACCTGAAAACGAGGGGATTTATAATGTAAAGAAACGAGCTACGCAGAATATTGCCGAAACTGCAATACGTCACGTTTGTATATATTTATTTATTTGATTAAATGAACATATACATACTTGAAATACAATGAATGAACATATACATACTTGCAATACGTCACGTTTGTATATATTTATTTATTTGATTAAATGAACATATACATACTTGAAGTGTTATACGCTCGACTGCGCGTTACCCATGTAAAATCCCGCTAACGTATGCATCGCCACGTCTTAAGTAGCAATCAAGTTAAGATAACGAAGAGCATAAAAATCAGCAATAAACCGTGTTTTTCGTCTCTTTAGCCAATCAGAGTGCTTGAAATATATTATAGAGCAATTTATTGGCTAAGAGACGTTCTTGGCAATAATCTATGTAACCGGCAATAATCCGTTCCGCTACGTTACTACAATAATAATAATAATAGTAAGTTAGTAGTAAAATGTAACCGTTAGGCTATTAGCTTTATGCCGTTCATAGACTTTAGAGAGCTCTGAAGTGCCGCAAAAGCGGTCGTTTCAGGATCGTATACAAGCTCATGCGAAGTTCCAGTTGCTGTGGTATGACCGCCATAGGACAAGCAGAGCAGCATCCAAGTGTTTATCAGCGCCATACCTACCGGTAGTATCTTTTAGAGTTGCAGATCAATTTTCGTACTTAATCGATTGCTTTATGTTTGCCGCATTCGTAACTCCCATTTTTCTCAATCAATTCATTGGTAGTCGGCTCTTGATCCAGCATGTACCCATTTGGAGAACATTCCATTCGTATGCCTAAGAGTCTCGAAACTTCTCCCAGGTCTTTCAATCGTAGGGACTTCATTTTATCAACTCTTGGAATGCTTTTTCCTGTAATCAACAAGTCATATACGTAATTGCCCTCCAGCGTTGTTCCTTAATCGTCTTTCTTCACATACAATCACGAATCTGTCAGACATTGCTTCTATCCATGTTCGGATATTGTTGCATGCAGTAATTTATCCCAGAAGCGTCCTGCCTGTTTTAGGCCGTAAATACTCTTTTGTAATTTTAACAAAAGTTTCCTTTTTTTTCAGAACTTGCCACTTTTCAAAACCTCAGTTTTAAAAAACACTTTGGGTGTAAGAATTTTATTCCAGGAACACGTTTGATAACTTTTCGTGTCTCGTTTCGCTCCAAAGCTTGAATTTCTTCCGCCATAGCGATCTTCCACTTTACTGCTTGATCACTGCTCTTTGCTGCCTTGAATCCTTTAGGATATTTCATGATAATCAAACTAACTCGACTTGACGATATTCCACTCGTCGTAATCCTTGAGCTTGTCTCCGAATGCACTTGAATGACTTTATCCGTATTGACATCACCATTGTTGCATATTCCACTTGTAATTGTTTTTTGTTTATCTTCTCGTTAATTTTTGCTGCACAGTCGCTGAAATTGTTGATTCTGCTCCGGGTTTAGTATCACATAATTTTTGATGTGTTGGGTCACAATGACCACCCTCTCTTTCGGTAGATATACTCGATATTCTGTGGTGGAGCCGATTTCCAAATCCATGACCGAAGTCGTGGGTGGAATCCGGATACCCACTGGCCCGGACGACCAACTATCGGAGGGGGTACTCCGTCGATCCTGATCAGCATCAGAATCAGATGAATCACCACTGTGGTGACTGATCTGATCCTCCCGGTCATCTGGCGGTCTTCATGCTCGTCAGGATCTATGTTTAACTTCATCTCACCTTGTGTACCCGTCGATCGGGGGTGGTTACACTCACTTAGGTGGACTCGGTGACGAAAACGATGATCTTGATCAGGTCGGAGG
>MIQA02001018.1:0-10355 GCA_001887855.2 Sclerospora graminicola | reverse complement strand
GTTGGACATTGATGGTAATATCATCCCACGTCAGACCGCAATTATTCCTGATCTTTCGCGGACGACGGCAGGTATCTAGAATATTACACAGGCAGTTTACACATTTATAGTACATAATAGTTAAGACTAAATAGACTACAATTTACAGCAAAAAATCATCTAAGTTAAATAGAATACATTACACAATTAATTTGCTTATAGATTTGACACAATTTTTGCACGCTACATTCGGAAAATACTTCAAGTACTTCGTACAGACAGCCGTAGCTTGACATTGAATGCACACTGTGCTTAAAGTAGTATAGTCTATAGTGAATTATTTTCAACGCAACATTTTTCTCCTTGACTTAAACCGGCGAATGACGCGGCGATTGTTGACATTTCGGTACAATTATCATGTCGGACGGATGCGTGCGATGTCGCAATGCCAGTCCACTAATCTCGAAATGATCGAGCAGTTCAGAGCTGTTGAGGAACTCGTTGCCAATGTTAAGTAGGTCACATTTAAGCAATTTGTGCGAGAATGCTTCATCATCAAGGAGGATTCGGGCCAAGTGATGAGGTTGGAAATGTCGCTCAACATGAGCCTCGCGGCTTTTGCCTCCAAAAAAGACCATCACTCCCATCAAAATAATCATTCCACAGCCAACATACGTGAGAATGGCTGACACATGTGGTACCGCCAACGTCACATCGATGGAAGTAACACTCGAGTCAAACGCAAGCTTCGAGTTGCTGAGCTTTTGCTTTACGACGCCGAACTGAAATAACCAAAAGAATGCTGACTGATACGCTGGTTGTAACGATCGCTCTGAGTACATGTGCGAATTCTCCACACGATCCAGAAAGATACCACGCTCGCGCTCACATCGAGAACCATCTATCGGAGTCCAGCCGGTCGTGTCTTTAAAGTTTCTTGGAAATACAAAATCGCTCTTAAGAATGTCACTCATGTCCACTTCTTGCGTATTAGAGCTCACAAGAGGAGTCCATTGTAATAGAGACGGTGTATACGCAATCAACTTGTTCACTGGAATGTGATTACTGCCCACGATAACCTGTTGATCGCCGCTCGAAAGCGGAAACGTGAGTCCGTCGCAGTCACTCGCCTCGCATGAAGCGTCATATTTTGACGCTAGGTCGGTAGTTTCCCACGACAATCGACCTGCAGTGATTTCGTAGACTTTTCTTGCGTTAGTTAGCACCACCACTGCTGCTTCACCTGTCGAGTTGCTTACAAGCGACGAACGGATGACGCCGCCAACGATTCGCTTAGCAAAACTAAGCACAAGCATGGAATTGGTAGACCGATGCTTGCACTTCGTACCAGCGACATCCATCGTGGCTTCGTAATCTTCATGGCCATTTGCATCTAAACAAATAGGCAATGCCCGTACCTGACTTCCTGCGTCAGCTGGAGCCGTAGTCAAGGCGGCTCCTACAGGGCTCACGATACAGCCGAAGCGACCACATTCTTCCTTTGCGTTGATCTCAAATAATCCATGTGGTGCCTGTGCTCCATAAAGCACAGAATGTGTCGTATCATTGACAAAATTGACATCCCGCCGTAAAAAATCTTTTCTCATCGGCAATTCCAAGGTTACCCCCTCAAACACTAAACTGCCACTGTCTGTTTTCCAGGGAAACGTCACAAATTCCACGCTGCTTTCAGCGATACTAAAGTTCTTCAAATGTGTTCGCGTATTGGTGGCCAAAGTCATTGCCGTGTTGGTAGCTTTCACTAGCGCCTGTATCATGCTTGTATCATCGGATGATGCTGAGTCAAAACGGTCGTGTATATCCAAAAGCTCAAAAGCGCTGGCATTTGCTGGAGCGTCCTGTTCTCTAAAAAAATCGTCGGTAGCGCGCATGGCGTATTTCACGAGGTTTCGTGCAGAAGTTAGTGCCATAGGCATTTTGACATCTTCAATCGAGTCAATACCATTGCCGAGCGATAAAGATAATGAGTTTGTGCTCGTCTTTTCAGGCGCAAATGGTAGGAAATCACTAAACCATCGACGAGAAGGAAATCCAAAATCCAACTGCGCTGGAAGTCGTCGCGGTGATGGCAAACTACACTGTTCAGCAGCAATCTCTGCTGTTGTATCCGGCATTTGCATTGAAGTACGAAGGATTGTATCGAGACTCGATGCTTTATCGTCCGTAATGTGCGAAACACTTTCGTTCTTGAAAAGGTCGCTGTCTTGAATGGCTGCATCGACTCGTATAGTGTTTTCTCTAACATGCAGAGCCATAAATCCATTGAGCAAGAGCCAAAGCACGAGATTTCCCAAAAAAGCCAATGAATATCGTGTCCATCGCGAGCTCTTTTCCTGCATTGTCAACCGCGTCAGAAAGCACAACAGCACAGCTGGTACGATCGCAGCCACCAACTTTAAAAGCGGTTTTACCACTATCGATGTGGCTAAACCGACTAAAGTGTTGTAGGTTTCCACATCATCTGTGCTAGTATTTGGTTCGCTGTTTGAGACTGTGTACGACTTGAGTACAATGCCTTGATGTAGAAAGACCATGAGAAGCACAATCGTGACGGCACCTACCACTGCAGTAAAAACGATTCGACGTCGTTGCAGTCTCACTAAAAGTGGCACAGCATTTGGTGTTAGTTGTTTCTGGTACAAAAAGTTCTTGTCCGCTGGTGAAGAGGAAGGAGATTCGACGTCAAATAGCCTCGTGCCATTGATACTGCGATCGACTTGGCTTGAGTAATCCGAACTGTTAGACTGCGACAAGGAGATTTGAGAGACTGCCAGTGGAGTTTGCATGGTATACTGCTCGATTGATGCAGTCGGTTAGTCAGTTTTGACGGTAAAAGGCGCAGATTCGCGCCCAGTTCGTCGTGGCGGACAATAAATTAAAAAGTAGTTTTATTTTTCTCTGTCCTAGCACAAGTCGTCAGGACAGGCTGGTGTGTGAAATAGTTCGGCGAGCAAGAATTTGGTGGATAAATGTAGAGCTGATCAGATGGTCGACCGAGTATAAAGTGTGGCGCTAGAAAGTGCAGTTCGGTGGTGGTCACTTATTTTTGACGGTTCTAAGAAATTATAATCTGTAATGCATAGAGCTCTCGTCTCTTGCGTCAGCCAACTGACAGAATCTCAACTCTTCATCTGACTCCACATTACTTAAAGTATAACATTTTCATATCAGAGCCGATAAATTAGGTTTACAATTCAACGTGCCCAGTTAACTCAACAATTACTGCAACCTGAGCCTCAAAACGCAGTTTGCCTCTGACTATATTCATAGTTACACAGAATCATTTCTCTAGTATAGTGTACCTTCAATTCAATCGCCTGTCCACACAGTTGCATCATTTGCTAATTTTGCACTTTTTTTTAGGATTATAAGGATTCAAGTGATTTAACTACATGTAAATGGTAAACAAGCATGAAAATAATCTACGCATGCTAAGCATCGGCGCCAAATTACCAACGGAGCCGCTGAAACGACGTCGTCGCACGTTGCTTTCTTTGCTGGATTCCAAGGGCTGCCGAGCCACATCGCGCTAGGTTGCGCAAGATTGAGCGCACATCCTTCTCGACTGCAGCTTTCAGTTCCCTTAATTAATATAGCTCCACTATGTCCACTTAATCTCCTCCAAGGAGTTTATTCTTTTTCATCACTCGTTCTTCCGTTTTGGCATGAAGCGCAAGCACGTGTTCCATCCAACTTGTCACGCACTTTAACACGTTCGGCCACAAGTTTCTCTAAAATCACGACGTTCTAATGCTACATAGACATAGCGGAAGGACTTGGGGAAAGCAGCTCCAGATAATTGTGTAGTGTTTGCTGAGTGCTCAGCTTGGGTGGCAATCCATTCAAAAACGATGATATACTGTTGCGAGTGTTTCTGTGACATAAACTCATGACGACGACGAATGTACTCTGCATACTCTTTTCATAAGAGAAAACACGTCGTGAACGAGTTTAAAAACCACTGTACCCACACCACAGTGGACAAGTTTCATCGTTACACAATCTCGTCATGTACAAAATATTTAACAAGTTGCGTGTAGCATAGTAGGGAGCACAAACTTCCACTGCTGTCACTTTTTACACAATCTCCTAAGGCGTAAGAAAAGCAGTGTGTCCATGCCACGATTCGCCAAAATTGCGTCATCACTCGTAGAGAAGAGTAAACGGATCCATCATCCAAAGACTTCAGCATCATGGTATCGCGTCACTATCTCATCGCAATTTGACGTGTGTTTTAATATAATAGTAACGGATCACAACTGGCAATCAGTAGAATGGCAGTTGCGAAACCTCTAACACACGTACTTTACTTTGTAGAACACAAAACACGCCGAGAATTTAAGTCTTTTCTCATTTCAAACCTACATGCCTTTACATACTGAACTTGTCACTTTCAACGAGGTGAAGTTATCATAATCGCAGTAGTCTGAAACCTGATTTGAACCGGTTCTGCAAATTTCAAGGGCAATTCCCAAAACCCGTACCTCATACCACATGACTTCCTACCAGGGGTGTGCGGTATTTGTACCGGTAGTGGTTAGTACCGGTAGTACCACCGGTAGTACCGCCGGTGCTAAACACTACCGATACCGATACCGAGAACTTCAAAGTAGGTATGAATAGTACCGTACCGATACCGCCCTTAGTAATGTTGGTATCTATCACTACCGAAGTCTGAAATTATGGTATTGAGCATCGATAGTATTCACCGTCAGTGCCAATCTAGGTACTCGGTATTGATAGTTTTTACCGTCCATACTAACCTCGGTATTACAGTAGTACCGACTAAATCGGTATCAAGAGACAATATTTTGTCTCGGTATCTCTAGTATTGACATTGCAACATACTGAAAAAAAGTCAGAGTTGATAATGATATTAATGTTTTTTACACTCCCCATCCATGTAGCCTGGTTACTGCATCGTTTAACATTCAAGCAAAAGAAAAGGAGGTGGACAATTACTGATGGTATCGAGTATGTCGAGCAAAGAAGTGTCAGCACCACCACCACTATCATTATGTCATTTAATAATAATTCTTTTTGTTCAGAAGTATCCTTTTCCATGTTGCAGTAGGAACTTAAGCTTAAGTCAAGTCGTAGTCGATAATGTTGAATATACTTGCACTTGTTTGTGGAAACTTATACCTTACTTTGTCAAGGTATAACAGTCGACGTAGATGCCAAGTTAGACGTTGTCGCGTAGATTGAACACAGGGACTTAGTTAATAAAAAGTGTATTAAGAAGTGATTAAGTATCTACCTAATCAATATGCATGCGAAGTGTCGAGACTTCACGAGACAATGTGCAAGCAGTTTTAAAACCTACACTAATGTTACCTCGAAATAAAGTCGGTTATGGTCCGAATACTTTTCACCCAAATTTACTTAAAAATAGCAAAGTACCGTAAATCTCTCAAAAAGGTGCTCCAAAGTAGTACCGTAATAGTAACCATTATGTAACTAACATAATAATTAACAATACCGATATACCGTAAAACTTCACTTTTTAACACTCCTTCTTGAAACGAAATCGGCCATCACTTCAAACCAATTTCAGAGCGTAACTCGTTTAGTCTTGGATATGGTAGTGCTTTAGTAAGCAAATCTGCCATCATATCTTGCGTAGGAACATAGCTAGCTTCGATTTCACCGTCCTCTAATTTTGAAACAATATACTTCAATCGTATATCAACATGTTTCATCTTTGAGCTTCCTTCCATGCTACTTATCATCTTGATTGCAGCTTGGTTATCCATAAGTAACACCATAGGACGCTCGACTTTTAATCCAACTTCTTGAATTAATTCACGGAAGCCCAACATTTCCACTTCAATTTTTGAAGCCGCATAGAATTCCGCTTCCATTGTAGACAGCGAAACACCACCTTGTTTCTTGCAAATCCAGTTTAGAACCATCCCGTCCATTAGCACGACACCTCCGGTAGTTGATTTCCGATCATTCTTCGATCCAGCGTAATCAGAATCGCTGTAGGCCTTTATGGTTGTGCTTGAGTTTGCATTTTTTGAGGTTCCCATATGTAATTTCATATGTTTTGACCCCTTGAGATATTTTGCGATTCGTTTAGCCAAATTCCAATCCACTTGCTTTGGCGCATGAGTTCTTCTAGTCGCCTTGTGTACTGCAAAAGATATGTCGGGTCTTGTGCACCGACAGATCCATAACAAGCTTCCAACCAGCGATTGAAAAGATTTAATTGAAACTTTTCCGTCTTTTGGTAAGACTTCGCTTTCTCCGAGGTTCAAATCTTCGTATTCTTGGTTTATGGGTACCTTCACTGGATTGGCGTCTTCCAAATCAAAATCCTTGAGTATCCCGTCAATCATCACCTCTTGATCTAGTGTGTATCCTGAGTTTTCATCGTAAGATACCCGCATTCCCAAAAGCTTTGAGACTTTGCCCAGATTTTTGATGTCCAAGACTTTCATATCTTCGAAAAAATCGTCCACCAAGCTTTCTTTAGTTCCAGTTACCAATAGGTCATCGACATACACTCCCACGATCACCGTATCATCATCCGTTGATCGTACGTAAAGACACATATCCGTCATGCACTGTGAAAACTTTAGCTCAACCAGTTTTGCATGTAGTAATCGATTCCAAAGTCTTCCTGCTTGCTTGAGTCCATACAATGTTTTCTCCAGTTTCAAAACTTGTTCTGAGGAGGTTGGTTGACTTGAAATGCCCTCGTTGAACTCCATACCTTTCGGAATATGTAGGTATATATCATGTTCGTCCTCGTAAGCTTTCACGTACGCGTTGGGTATGTCCCCGTGCTTCGCGGGAACTTTCCACTTGCACGCCAAACCGAGAATTAATTTCACCGTTCCCATTTCAATGACGGCGGCGAAAGTCAATGTGTAGTCAATGCCGAAACGCTGTTCGTTTCCGCATGCCACTAATCTTGCCTTGTAACGCTCGATATCACCATTTTGGTCAGTCTTAGTCTTGAAAACCCACTTAGTGTGTAGTGGCGTGCAGTCCTTTGGCTTTTCGATGATCTTCCATACCTTGTTGTCTTCGAGGGCCGTTATTTCTTCTTTCATTGCCGCAATCCACTTTATTTTGTTAACACTCTTCATTGCTTGAGCGTAGTTTTTCGGGTCTACTTCGCCGACGAAATTTACCATTCCTAGGCCTGGAACTGTGTCTTCATCGGTCATGTTTTCTTCGTCTGTCTTCGATTCCGATGTGGTTTGCTTTACGTAGCCTCTGGTTCCATGCCGTTCACGTTGCCATGATTTTTTCTTTCGATGTTTCTTCGGTTTATCCTTCGGTAGCTCTTGGTCTTGGGCTCCTTCTAACTCTTGGTCTTCGCTTAATTCGACTTGGATTTGTTTGTTCTGTTCTTCGTCCAGTGTCTCGATGTTCTTGATGTGCTGGGTGACCACAACTTTCTTGTCTTGTTTCAGATATACCTTGAAACCTTTGGTTTCCTCGCTTTTCCCAACGATAAGACCGATCTGGGCTCTATGTGCGAGCGAGTTCTTCCCCGGATTTCTATAAACCGTGCATGGCGATCCAAATGCTACAATACTTCCAAGCTTCGGCTTTTGTCCGCTTAGAAATTCGATCGGCGACATTTGTCTAGTGTTCGCGCTTGTGGGACTTCGATTTATAATGTAGGCCGCGTATTGTACGGCATCTCCCCAAAATGCCAGGCTTAAACCACACGAGAATATCATGCACCGAGCCATGTTCATAATGGTTCGATGCATGCGCTCAGCTTTTCCATTGCTTGATTGATTCCCTGCTTCGCTAACTTGTCGCGATACACCGGTGCTCTTGCAGAAACCGTCAAGGTTTTTATACTCGGCACCTCCATCGGTGCGTAGAATATGCACCTTGCAATCAAACTGCCTTTCGAAAAACGCCAGGAAATGTTCGAACTTCTTGGCAGCAATGTCTTTACTCTTCGCGAGGAATACACGAACGTAATTTGACTTGAAATCCACGAAATTTATCATGTATCTGTTTCCGAATCTATCTCTCGGAGTTATAGGCCCCTTGAGATCGGAGCAAATCACACCCCCGATACGATCGGTTGGCGCATTATCGCCACTGTCTTTCTTGGACCTTGGGTTCTTTGTTTGTTTTCCTTGCGCGCATGTCAAGCAGTTGAGTCTTCGGGTATCCGTTAACCTAATCCCACTTTTGGGGTCTTTTGCTAACTTTTCCACGGCATCGTAATTTAGGTGACCCAAACGCGCATGGAAGTGCATGAGGGAACCTTTTTGCACCCCGGTATCACCTTCAGTTTCCTTGTCGCTTTCTTGTAAGATCGCCATGATCGAGTCCCGATCGGATTTTACTGGGACGTCAACTATAACTTCAACTGCAAGTACTTTGTTCTCCTTTTTTATGTCGAAGATATGACGTTTGCTGTCACGGTGCCTCATCACGCGCCGACCACTGACGTACACCATTTCGCATCCCTTTTCTTCCAAAAGTCCGTACGACAAGATGTTCCTTGAAAGGCTTTCCACATAATACACTTCCATGATCTTCAAGGTATGTATGGTTTCGTTTGACGTGACTTGTATTTGGACCCATCCTTTCTTCGATACCTTTAGGGTTTGTCCATCTGCTTGAAAGCACGTGCCGTTCACTCCTTCTACATCCCGTAGATAGGTCTCGTTGTTGACAAGATGCATGCTTGCACCACTGTCAAGTATCCAGCTGTTGCTATTTGATACCGTTGAGTTTTTTTGTTATTGCCAGCGTAAAATCAATTTTGTTGCTGGGTTGAGGCGCGTTTGTTTGCTTTCTTGGTGTCTTTTTACATTTTGAAGTCGCATGTCCTGGTCTCCCGCAGTTTGCACACTTCTTTTCCTTGGGCTTGTCTTCCACGTAATTGATTGTGTCGTTTCCGAATCTTGTAGATCCTCTGGCATCATTTTCGATAGCTGCCGCAAATTGGCACAGCTGTTCCGCTTGCCTGAGAAAATCTGTTCTCGTGTGGTCAAACTTCGACATTAATATCGTCTTGAGTTCACTTGAAGCGTAGTGTACGATGTTTTCCAGGACGAGAGGTTCACTTCCTCCCACTGCCTCGGATACGGCTACCATATATAGGTAGTGCTCGTTCCAGCTGCGTTTCGGATTTTTCCTGCTTGTGAACAACTTCATCGATTGAGCAGGCGTTATGGTCGTATTAAACGCGCTTAGCATCTTGTTCATGATGTGAACGAGCGTTGGTGACTCGTTCCACCATGAATCCACTTGACGTTGATAATACCTTTCAGCTGTACCGCTTAGGTAGTGTCCGAGGAGGTCGACCTTAATGTCCTCGCTCCATAGGTATCCGCACGCGGATTCAGCGATCGATATTTGTCGAATGAATCTTGTTCCCCATTGTTTGAAACCGGCACCGAGTCCCCGGTAGACCTCCTTTCCGTCAAAAACTCGAATCGAAAGTTTGCAGTCTTTTGCTGTTGGTGTCCGGTACATCTGTTGGGGCGGTTGTCGGAAAGCTGCTTGAGGCGGTATCGGAATGCCTTGCTGCATTGGTGCACCTTGTGGCACTTGACCCCCATGGTTTCCATACACCGGTTGTGCTGGGAACCGGAAATCTGCCGGTGGTGGAGTAGGTCCAACATTTTTCGCGTCTGGTTCTTTCCAGTGCTCAGTTGGGTATGGTTTCTTTTCGGGCGTACTGTCGAAGGATGCCATTCGCATCCGAGTACCGAGCCTCATTGAGTTGTTGAAACCATATTCGTCCGCGTTGATCCTTGAGTTTTCCAATTTTTCCATCCGTTCGGCTAGTCCTCGAACCAGCTTCAGTATTTCCGCTCCTTCGGCACCCATACCTGCGTCCTTTTTCTCCTCACGACTGTCACTGTCGACGACATTGTGACCTTTTGGGCTCATAACCTGTTCAGAAGTATCCTTTTCCATGTTGCAGTAGGAACTTAAGCTTAAGTCAAGTCGTAGTCGATAATGTTGAATATACTTGCACTTGTTTGTGGAAACTTATACCTTACTTTGTCAAGGTATAACAGTCGACGTAGATGCCAAGTTAGACGTTGTCGCGTAGATTGAACACAGGGACTTAGTTAATAAAAAGTGTATTAAGAAGTGATTAAGTATCTACCTAATCAATATGCATGCGAAGTGTCGAGACTTCACGAGACAATGTGCAGGTAGTTTTAAAACCTACACTAATGTTACCTCGAAATAAAGTCGGTTATGGTCCGAATACTTTTCACCCAACTTTACTTAAAAATAGCAAAGTACCGTAAATCTCACAAAAAAGTGCTCCAAAGTAGTACCGTAATAGTAACCATTATGTAACTAACATAATAATTAACAATACCGATATACCGTAAAACTTCACT
>MIQA02001015.1:0-10667 GCA_001887855.2 Sclerospora graminicola | reverse complement strand
AGCAAGCACGCACACACCTTGATATCACAATGCCGCAGGTTGAACCTTTCTCGTGCACAGTACAGACCAAAGACCATTTGGAAGAAAAATGGCAGGGCCACAGATGCCAGGGGAAGCGTCTTGTCTTTCTGGAGTCCAATAAAGTGTTCCAGATCACCACCGTCACAAAATTCCATCCGAATGTATTGAAACAACCGTTCGTTATCGTCCTCTGAAGCTTTCGGTAAGTTTTCTGAATCGAACCCTTCATGCGCAACACTTGACGCCCCTAACAATTCAATTGGCTTTCGATGCGTTTTGTCACCCCATAAATCAGCGCGAGGTTGCTCGTTTGCGACAAAAACGTCGTAAATCCGAAGAAAATTTGGACAAATGCCGCATGTGGTCGCATGTGATAGCAAAACTGAGTGCGCCACCTCTTGACGAACAATTTTCTACGACAAAAGAAAATTGCGTAATGATTCAATGCTAAGCGACGTAATAAATTGGTCCACATTACCTCATTTCCCATATCTTCAAGAACGCTAATATCCATCACACTGATAGCTTCCAATCGGTTCGCTACTGCTGAATAGACCTTAAATACTTCTTTGTAGGCACCATTCGTGAGGTAATGACCACATGGATGGCGACTGTAGAGTTGTGTTTTCGAGCAAAAGTTTACTTTCCTGCATTTTAATAAGCATCAGAACTCGGTAAAATCGAAGAAAATAATCCCAACAAACAGTTTCTATACATCTCGAATCACTTAATAGTGCTTGAGGACTGAATGGCTGTCTATTGTTGTGATAACAGGTGCAAACCGCTGGATCCAGCAACATTCGTTTGTGTATCCCATCTATCCCTGCAACATTAACTGGTCATCCTGAACTTTGAAGCTCCAATTATTCAAGCCATCGTTAGTATCAGGTTGACAGGAAGGATCCATGGGCACTTATCTCCACAGTAAAGCAAAAGCGAGAACAGCGAGCGAAAAGGTGATACTGTAAAGCAAAAATTCATCCAATTTGAGTTTAAAATTCGTCTGCGTCGCTCTGATGATCGACGTCTTCAATATCTTCTGTCGGTGCTTGGGGTGGCACGAACGAGTGAAAGATGCCTTCATCAAGAAAGTTGTAGTGGGGCAAACCAAGAGCCGTTTTGAGCTCACGAACGTTGATCGTGAGCTGGAGCTCACTTGATCCGTTCAAGCGTACGGTTAAATTTGTTGTATCCTCCGTGTCTGCGGGCGGTTCAGTGCGTCTCATCTCGTCGATGTGACGCAGCTGGCGAAACGTAGCGGTATCCGGTAAATTCACTGCAGTGCCATCGGGTTGACGCGCATGAGTAAGAACGAGGTGTGTGCGCGCGATCTCACCAAGCTGGATGGATGGGTTCGACAAGAGAAAATTATTTACTGCCTCGGCGGAATTGACGCGAGCGCGTGGCACGGCGTAAACCGGACATCACAGTTTCTTCTCGAGCTACAAAGACAAACAACTCACATATAAACGGGCCTGTACTCTTTTTTCGCCGCGCGTAGTTCGCTTGCGCTAAGAGTATTTTACGTCGAAAATTGTCGGCGTTCAACACGACAAAAGCTTTCTGAGGAGCGGTTGCTCTGGGGCGCAAGTACACCGCGTCGTTGACACGCTCCGTCCTCTGCTCATAACGTGAAAGTGCTTGCTGCGCAGTATCGCTCACGAGATCTACAAGTGCCTGAAACGGTTCTTCAATATTCCACTCGAATAGATGATCACGGTTGGGTACCGTCGTGCGGGTGGTCTTATTAAAGTCTCCTACCTTCACTGAGAGATCAAAAAGCATCGTTATTCTGTTTCCTGCCGTTTTAGAAATGTTTTGTCGCAGAATGTCAATAACAGAACTGGCATTCGGTGTCGCTCGTCGTGGAAATCTGCCTATCTCTGATTTGTAAGACCCACTTTATAAGCTAAATAAATCGAGGGTTACGGACATTAACGAGGGTTACATGGCGTATTTATTTATTAAATAAGGTTCGCAAATATAAATAAGCCACTTAATCTGGCAGATTTACTATTCTTTTAGCCAAATTGGATGAATATCACAATAAAATGTAGTCTAATTAATTATGTTAACTATTAGCTACTATGAACTTATAAAACCTAGTATGTAATCTGGGTTCAGATTCCATGGTCGATTTATCGGTGCTTATCGCGGCGATGTGCTCCTGTTGAATACTATGGAAGTTTTGATCCGGTGCTGGGGTTATATCGAAAAAGCACTTTACACTGATCTTCAGTCGGATCCCCGCTTCCCTAGTGTCAACCAGTCGCGATTCACACTCCGCCACTGCTTCAACTTGTGTTCTACATTGGTGCCACAGAAATTCTTGGTGATCAGAGGCCGACTTGATTTGGCCTTGAAATACCACTTGATTCCTTAAGTGCCACATCCATGATGTCGCGATTCCACAGACACCATTCCATATTCTCTCGAACACGGCATGATAGGTATCGTTAAACCACCCATATTTATCCAGCATTGCCCGCTTCAAACTTTCTCCAACCGGTGGCGCTTGACGTGTCACTATGGCTTCTTGAAAACTTTGTAAGCGGACGTCTGATATGGCCACTCCTTCCCAATGTTGTACTAACCGCCGCCAGAAGTCCTTAGCCCTTGCACATTCCCAAAAGATGTGTTCCACCCCTCCATGACCACTCGAACATCTATCATCGAGTAGGCATTTTCGGACTCCTTGATTTCTCGTATGAAATGTGTTGAGCTGCATCGTTGCCATTCTGAACTGTACCCAAACTTGATAGTTGGTCAACATATTATCATGTCCAAAGGTGAGCTGGTTCAGCATCCTGAATCTTCGCCCACCATTCACTCTCTGCACATTTCCTTTTCCACTTCTCCACGATTGTAGAAAGCTGTGAGGCCACTCCGTATTGGTACATGCGCCTAAAGGACCTTCGTAATTTGGGCCATACCTTCCAGGTCTGAGCAGTGTCATCAACCTTCCATCCCATTAGGTGGGTGGCTGGGTGCGGTTGAAACACTATCACCAGTTCATTCAAATCCTGCTCATATGCGTTTTCCTCCAAATCACATCTAGTCACTTTCCAACGAAGTCCATCTGCTTGTTGGGTTGCAACCACCTGCTCACCGTTATTACTACCTACTCCAAGTAGCCGTCCCGGTGCAACCCGTTTCCAAGTGAACTTCTCTAATATTGGCGGTCCTATAGTCATGTTGATTTGAGGTTCTTCCCCAATATAGTGTCCAATATCTACTCGCGGTGATGCTAAAATTAACGCACATAACCATCTTCCAGTTTTTGCTCTCGTATGCGCTTTACCATCTACTCCCTGAACCTGCCACATATACGAGTCATGGGTTAGTCTTAGTATTCTAAGCGATTTGATCGACACGAGCGGGATCCTGTCATATTTTCTCGCTCCTAGTTCTCTCGCTCGTTCCTCCCGTATCCAGGGATTAAGAGCCCAACAATACGTCCCCCAGAAAGGCTTCATATGACTCGGTAATATCGCGTGCCAAGCATACCTATCGATGTCCAGACTTATAACAAACTTCTCACCAGGTGTCAACTGACCTCCTTTACTTCCAATTCGTGACTCCATTTCCGTTACCGCTTTAGGCAGCGTCGAAGTTGCATACTCTTCCAATCTCATGTACTCTCGTCTAGTTGGTCCTAACCATTCCATGATATCCCTTTTGAGACTACGTACCCCGCGAGGTTCGACACTTCGTCCTGCTTGACATATTGTGTATCCTTTTACCGGAGTGAGTGTATACTCTATCCCTCCGTCTGGGATGATCCCCACTAGGTTTAGCCACGTTTGCTGATAATAATCCGGAGATGCTAATAACCACTGACAAGCTAACTTTAATCTTTGTACCTTTAACGCAACAGGTATCGAAATAAGCCCAACCCCTCCGACAGCGTGGGGTGTGAAAAGTAGTGTGGGTGATATCTTATGTCTACCACGTTCCGTCCGCGTGCTCTTACTCCATATGAATGCTTTTTGTAGGTTCACTAATTCTTGGAGGACTGATGTTGGTATCTCAAACATTCTGGCTGTGAAAAGTATTGAGGGTATTGCAATAACATTGAACAATTGCACCCTTTCCATCACCGAAGTGCCACAGGTCGTTGCTATCACTAACCGACGCTGCACACACTTTAGCCGTATGGCCCAGTTTACCGATCGTAAATCTGTCCATCCGAATTGATACCCTAAATATCTTACTGTTTCTCCTTCCGGTAAAACCGGTATACCGTACCATTTCTGTGGGACGTAATTGGAGTGCAGGAACACAAATTTGCTTTTGTCCGGTTGGATTTTTAAACCTGACAAATCTCCAAATCGCTTCACCACGGCTAACACCTTCGGTGCCTGCTCCGCATGTTGAATAAACACCGTTGAGCCGTCTACGAAAGCTGAAAACTTATGCTGGAACGAGGTCACTCCCTGAAGAGGTTGAATGCCCTGAAACCCCGTCTCCTTTTTCAGGGCTAAAGCCAGTGGTTCGACCGCTAAGATGAAGAGTAACGGTGCTAAAGGACACCCCTGCCTAATACCGGAATTTACGTGAATGGCGTGTGAAAGTTGATTGTTAACTAGAAATTCTGCCGACGTTCCACTATGTAATCGATCCATTAATGCCACAAATCCAGGTGAAAAACCAAATAAACGTAATACTTCAAAGAGATATTTCCTATCCACTGTGTCGTACGCTTTACTGAAGTCTAAAAACATAACCCCCGCGCTTTCCGCCGCTGATACGTTATGCACCTTCCTGTATTTCTTGAACACTGCCTTCATCAGAAGTACTGCTTTATCCATTCTACGGCCTGAGACAAATCCTTGTTGCGTGTCACCGATCAGGTGACCCAAAAAGTTCTGTAATCGGCGTGCTAAAATTTTTGCAAATAATTTGTAACTCGTCGTTAAGAGTGAGATTGGCCGGTAATCAAGAGCATTACTTGAGTCGCCTTTCTTCCTCAGTGGAATTACAATCGCTTTCAAAAATGACTTGGGAGGATCTGCTCCCTTTAGGATCGAATTAAACACTGCTGTCAACGGCTCCAACAGAATGGGGGAGAAATCCTTATAAAAATCATTTCCGATTCCGTCTTGCCCTGCTGCCTTCCGTCTCTCAATATGCTTAATAGCCCATTCCACATCCGTAACATCTATCGCGGCCATCAATTCCAAGTTTTGTTTATCCGAGACTTTATTCCCAGTTGGTATGGTCATAAACTCAGTCAAATAGCCATTCATTTGGTGACTACTCACCGTTCTATGACTGTGACTCAAGATCGGTTTCCATGTTTCTGCAAACTTATTAGGTATCGACAAATCTTCTGCAAATACTTGTCCCGGTAAGGCCTCTATGGTCGTGACCGTTTGGTCCTTCTCCCATACCGAAGCCCTTTTGAAAAGCCATCTGATATCTGCTGCTGACCGATGTAATCGATATCCTCTCCTGGTCATCCTTTCTGTGTGTAGTGTTTCCTCTATAGCATGAATCAAATTCTTTCTCGATGAAGCGCATTCACTCACTGATCGTCTTAATTGGTGGACACGCTTCTTTCGACGCCTGGCTAGTGATCTTCGTACTTTGTAGAGGGCTGTTTTACAACTATCCAGCCAATTGTCCCATTGCAATTGTGCGTACTGGCACGTCTGTTGAGTCGCTAATTCATGTTCTATTTTCTCTCTTATCTCGTCTTTCTGGGACCCTGGAAATGGATAGTAACTTCGTCTCGTCCAGTTGTGATCTCTAGGCTGTTCCGGGTTCTTCAAATAAAGACTCACTTGGTTATGATCTGATTGAATCGGGGGGGGCACGACTGCAACCCAATTAACCCATTTTTTCCATATCCCAGAAACGTAAAACCGATCGATCCGACTTGCCTGGTTTCCCCGCCAATATGTGAAATGTTCATGTGGATCAATGTGTAAGTCTTCGAACGGTGACACCATTAGGGTTCTGGCATCCCACAATTCCCATTCGTGAAGTAGTCTCCGTAATGCTTCGCATTCCGGCCGTGTGGCTCTTACCCCACCCAGTCTATCCAATACCGGATTATCGACGCAATTGAAGTCTCCACCCATGATACACAGTCCGGGTTTCTTAATAAATACTTGTCGCACTCCATTATAGAAGCGATCCCGTTTTTTTGCGTCACTTGACGGCCCATAGATATTCAGGATAATTGTTTCATTCCATTTGAGTATCAGTAGTCGATTGGACCAGTGCTCTTTCTTCCATGCCATCACATTACATGCAAGTGAAGGAACCAATAGAATCGCCACCCCTCCCCTCTTTTTGGGAAATATACTCCAGTACGAAAGCGTTTTATACCGGTCTCCTTCTCCCCACAATAATGCCCAGTGTCTAGCCAACTGTTTCCATTCATCCGCTGTGGACACATGCGTTTCTTGCAACATAATAAACTGTGCCGGATGATCTGGGTATCCTCTCCTCCATACTGACATCCACGCAATTACATCTTTCAACGCAAAGCCTCGCACATTTTGACTTATAAATGTATGCGAGATGTGTCTTTTATCACTCCCGTCTTGCTTCGTCTCAGACTTATATTCCATATCCTGTAATAAATGAAATTTGGTAAATATGTCCAGTGAATTAAGATTAAAGTAGGAATGATTGTCATGCCTATCCGGTGCGGTGCCCTTAATACTGGTCGGGCCCGCTAGGGCCCGACTCATTCAACAAGTCTTCATCACCATTCGTTATTTGTAAAGGTTGTCGCGCGTGAAAGTAACAATACACTTCCCTCCAGGCTTCCGGTTTCCCTTTCTCCAACCCCTCGATAGTTGTCGCATACAGTGGTCGTCGTCGTACCAATTCCAAATGTCGTTGCAACAACGTTAGAATTGTATCTGTTGGTGTATAATCCGCTCCAACCAATGCCGCGATCTGTTCTGCGAATAAGTGGGCACAGAGCATTCCTGCTGCGAGATGAGGTACCTTCCGAGGCGCTAATAGCTGCAGTATTTCGTTCCCCCCATATCCAATCTTTCGAAGCCGTGTCCATTCCTGTGAGCTGTTTAGGATTGCTGTACGTTGTCCGGACCCAATCATCACCAAAAATCGATGTTCCCATGCCTCAAACCATGCTGGTTGGATATCAGCCAGGCCTTCTCGCTTGCCCGCTTCAATTACCGCTAACCAGCACTGTTCTCGCCAGTGCTTCGTCAGTTCTACGAGGACACTTGAATGAACACTATCCAAAATGTAATGTGCCTCAGGCACATCCTTTATCATATGTAATAACCGGTTCGAGTCTGCTTGGGCTGCTTTAATCCATAAAGTCTTGGTGGAACTCACTAAAGGAAACGGTATTCCAGTTTGCTCCTCCCATTGGGGAAGCAATGTATGCCACGCAGTTTTAAATTCATCAATAGTTAACGTATCCATCACCACATCAGGATTTTCATCTTCATAGTCATCCATCAGTTCCCGCGCAACTAATTGGCCCTCATTCGTTTCTGCTTTTTCTTCGGGTAAATCTCGGCGGCAGACCCGTTTCGTTGTTGGACTGCCAGCCCCGTCTGAATCGACCACGTCTTGGGAATTAATAGAGCCTTCAGACGGCTTATATTCCGAGCTGGAAGGCGACCCATCCGATAGAAGTAGACACTCCTTCTCTGGCTGTATATCTTGCCAGACTTTCTCGACCCACTGGTTCAAAATGGGTTCCGATATTTGGTACTTCTGAAGGAAATATTTGCGTACTTCTGGATCCTTCAAGTCCGCCTCCAGTAAGGTTTCTTGTTCTGGCAGTGACAGCTTTCCCACTGTCTCGGTGAGAAAGTGAAGAAGTTCACACATCCGGGGATCCTTCGTCAGAATTATTTCCGTAATTTCACATTTTAGTCCATGGTGAATCGTCGGACCTTGTAAACGTTGAAGCAGGTCTTCAAAATCCCCATCCCAATCATCGGGATCCCACGGCGATTGATAGCATGTTACTGATGTAGAATCATTTCCACTTTCCTCTAAATCGGCTGATTCGTTGCCTTCTCCTGTTCCACTGGGCGAATTTAAATTTGCCTGCTGTTGTGATGTCGAGTGATGTTCGTCATCAAAATCTTCCTCGTCACTACTGCGCTCCATGGATACATCTTCTTCCTGAAGCTTGCGTCGTCCTAGTAAGATGGCAGAGTAATGTTGACCCCCATACCTCAATATTAGGGGTCGTTTCCGCTCTTTCTCTTCTGACTCCGGCAATGCTAAAAACACTCGCATCTTGGCATAGAAGTCCTTCACCATCATCGGGTATTCTCCACTCATTTGATAGGACTTCGCTTGGAATCTCCTGGTTTCTGGAGTATAATATTGCACCCCAGGAAATTTCTCACTCGGTGGATGACTTAATACGAAAATGTCACGCTGCAATAGAGTACTAACAGTTTTGAGGGTGTCGGTACTACCCCACACATTTCGGGGTATGATCTCCGAGATCCCAGACTCACTTTCCGAAAATTCCTGTAGATACGTCATGAATCGTTTCTTGGATTCTTTAGGGGAAATCCGCCGATAACCCCTTCCCAGCTCAATCAGCGTTGTTTCCGAGTCCCGGGAGGAAATTTGATATCAAAGTCCATCAGCGCCCTCGCTAAGCACCCTTCTTTTAGGTGCTTCGTCATGTCCTCCAGTAACGGTGCTTTATCAACCAATTCTTTTGAACTAGCCAGTGCCTGACATACTGCAAACATCTGGCAATTACCAGTCGCAGGTGTCGGCACTGACTCGAGATCTAACAATCGAATGACTTCGGGTATAGTGGTTAAGTCATCTTGCCCCACTGAATCGCTGTAGGCTGGTGCCGAATAAACGATCGATCCCTCTGTTTCCTCCACGTCTTTAAGCACTGACTTTAAGTACGTCTTGACCTTACTCTCCTTAGTTAGCAGTTTCGTTGCAGTCATATTCGATAATTCCTCCAATTTACTTGTTGCAATCTCCCCGCGTTTTGGTGAGTCTTCCTCCTTTGAATCACATCCATCATCCGATACAGTACTGTTGTCATTGGTACTTGCTCGCTGATTCGAGGCCTGACTCGCAGTCTGTTCCTTATCAATCGCCATTTTGAGACTGGATGCTGTTGCCCCTTGGGCTACGTTCTGTCCTTCCCCTGACGGTTCACGTCGATTCTTATCTTTACTCGTTTTCTTGCGTCTCACTGTCGTCCACGCCGGAGATGCTTCTGCCTTGGTCAATCCCTTCTCTTCAGTGGTTCGTTTTGTGTCTGCTTGCACGGTTGGTTGCATTTTCTCTCCAGAAGTGGCCTGATCTCCTTTCATCACATGTTCCTGCCCCGGGAGAGAATTATCCACTTCAACTTCCTCTTTACACTCTTCTTCTTGAGTCACTCGCACCGCTTCCACTTGAGCTCTGAGCTCCTCCATACTGCGAAATGTTGGTGCCTGGATCGAAAACTTCTGATACTCTTCCGGAGTTACTTGAATGCACTTCGATTTCATTAGCTCTTCCATGGACGTCTGACACATCCTCATCGGATGTCCCAATTCCCCGCAACGCAAACATTGTCTTCTGCCACCCATGGATGGGTGCTCCACCACCAACATCGTCTGACCCCAGAAAATTCGCCTAATTCCCAAGAGAACCTTCGGGCAGGCATCCGATTCAACAACTAATTCCCATGAGGTAGAAGTATCGGAGTGTGGTCCATTTGTATCCAAGTCGTTCAATTGAAACTCCATTCCCAGTAGCTTTCGTAAGAAGGCAGACAATTTCAGTAGGTCCACTGATCTTGTAATATTCTTGAGTACACACGTGTAGAATCCCTTTTGTCCATACGCTTCTCCGTTGTCATCAACTTGCTTGTCCAATGCTGACCCACTATGTGATTGAACAGCTTGGTGTAGATTTCGAACTTTGTGGTCATACCTATGAAATGGCACAATCTCATTTTCAAACTTCCTAGCCATGTCCCTTGTGAAAAAGTGAAAGTACAAGGCATGACTGGCTCGATCGTAACTGATGTTCTTGACTTGCGTAATCATCTTCCATAGGGCAGCACAACCTGACCCCCGAGTAGACGCCGCAGTGCAAATACTTTCTTGGATGCATTTTGTGCTTAAAAACGCTTCTTTAATCACACTTTCTCCACGTAAATCCATTATCAAACAACCCTCCACTTGTGCCCGAATTGTTTGTACCAACTTCACTTGTTCTTCCGTCTTCATTATTCGACGGATAAATTGCGGCAACTGTCTGGCGATTATCGTGCCTTCCACTAAGCCCTGCACAATTTTCCACTCATCAGGCGTTCCTTCACGTACTTTCATCGGCGCAAATTTCCCGTAATCAGTTTCACAAACTTTTCGTAACTTCTTGATTTCATCTGCTGAGTACACCGTCGTCTTGAACACAAACATCTTCTGCTCAACTGTCTCCTTCTTTTCACATGCGTATAATCCTGCAACTTTCTTCTTCCAACCTGTCAACATAGGTGGTGCAAGTCCTGCCTTCTTTACCTTCGCTTGTCCTATGGATCTCCACAATATGCTCTCCAGCGGCTGCGCCGAACGTTGTGCCAATAAAGCCGCCCCAATTACTTCGTTACGCCACATTTCCCAATCCACTTCGACATCCACAACCATCAGTTCGAAAAGGTCCAA
>MIQA02001014.1:0-22151 GCA_001887855.2 Sclerospora graminicola | reverse complement strand
AGCAAACAGGATGGATAAGGGGACGAGATGTAATATCCGGAGAAGTATGGATCTACCGCCAGGCACAAGACGGGTTTCGATGGAGAATCGTGAGAAGGCCACAGCAGGAAGGGGGTCAAGATGGGACGGAAGACGATACGGATTGTATTTACTTTAAGGCAAACCCAACGTTGAACCGTTACCCGTGGAGACTGGAGGAAGCCAAAAGGAGGAGATCGGTGCAACAACAGTTTCGGCGATCATTTCGTGGGATGTACTACCAGTACATGGCAGCTGCAATGGAGGGAGTCCTGGATAAGTGGGAAAATAAGAACAGGAAAGAAGACTGGGGCAGAGACGCACAAGAACAATCAATCAAGGAACTGTGGACGCACGGTAATATGCTGACAGACTACCAGACATGGGTCGTGTATCGAGCAGCCACACATCAGTTAAATGTGTACTATAACGGGTACGAGGTCGATAACGCCTGCCGCCTCGATAAAGAGTGCAAGGCAGAGGGGAAAGGGGTCACACATATTGTGTGGGGGTGCAAGCGGGCCCGATCCTTTTGGGCCCGGCTTCTTAGTTATTGGCAAGGGTGGGCAGTATCACCAGCGACAATCAAGGGCTATCGGGAATTTGTTGCGCAGCGGAGAGCACCACCACTCTCAAAGAAGTTCGAGCAGAGAATAGAAGCGAGATGCAACAGGCAAGCCAGTGATTGTAAAGTACAAGCGCAACGATTATGGTGGGCTATATGCTCTATAGGGCTAACGTGGATTTGGAGAATCAGGAACTTAGTGGTGTTCCAAAAGGAGCAATGGAATCAGTTCCAGTACACAGAGTTCATATGGAAAAAGACGATGGAGCAGATCAAGGCAGTTACGGAATTTGAGAAGTCAAGAGCAGTCTTGCGGATACAAGGAATGCAGCTTCAGATTTGCTTGGAATGCTTAGTGGAAGTGGACGGTAATCTCAAACAGCGTCAGACCGCATTATTAATTGATCACGAGCGGACGACGAAACATGTAGAGAATATCAAAGAAGAAATACACACATTTATAGTAGCTAATAGTATATAAGACTAAATAGACTACCATTTACTACTAGTTAATACATTAATTACTTATCTACCTAGGTTTATTTAAAGTAAAGTAAGGAGCAGCCGGAGACCCTTTTTAAGCTCTACGCACTCTGATCTACATTTTGGTGCAAAAAAAATGGGGGGTAGAAAGTGTCCTCGATGCTGTCGACCACTGTAGTTTACAACAAGAGAAGGCTACCCTTAGTTAAATAGGCCGCGTATACTTAGACAATTACTAAACCCCGTCGTTCGAAAAGACTTCGTTTTGGTAATCCTGTACGATACTCCCGAAGCGTTGAATGCAATCAAGTTGGGGAAAGTAGTGCGCATCAAAAATTGAGCGATCATAAGTCAGCACACTACCCGTCAGCTTGATAACCGTAGAAGACGAAGGCGGCTGCGTGACGGATGGTGTGAACAAATGTGTCGCTTGAGCTGCAGAGTGACAAACTGCACGAACGTATACCAACCCATCTTCCACGAGTAATGACAAAGCTTCGCGTGTATCCTGCAGCGACAGCAATTTATTCATCCTGGTGTAAGCGCGCTTTTCAGTGATACCCGGTGCCTGAATGATTAGTGCGAGCAACTTGCGCTGGATCGCGAATAGAAATTTATAATTTGTTCCACCGTCCATCTTCAGCCACGGAAACGACAGGGTATCTTTCTCGCCTTCAAAGACAACCTGAGGTGCTTTCGACGAGGTGGAACTGGAAACCAGCGAAAATGGCCGTAAAAGCCATACGTCTCCATGTTCCTTGGTAATGTAGCGCTGGTCATAGTAGGCATTAATGCAAATGAGAACACCCTGATCAACAAGGGAGTTCAAACATTGTGCCACACGCATTTGCAAGGCACCGTGAAGCTTATCATCGAGAGTTGAGCGTAGCTTTTCCATTAAAGCTGACACTGTCAGTCCCTCTTCGCCACTTTCACTGATATGACCTAAAAGTGCCTGCTCCATTGCGTTCTCAGTTTCGTTCTCATGTTGGAATGACTGGAAAGAAACTGCTTTCAAAATATCGCTGTCATAAGTATTCTCCATCGAAAACGCTTCAAAAGTGTTTAGGACGTCGGTATCCTCGATAGTCACTGCATGCATTTTGGTCTCCACTCTCCACGTGTGAATGAGATCCGAGGCTTTCGAGAATTTAACCTTGTTGGCCAAGTGTGCAGCAAAACCAGATCCATCTCTTACGCTTTTGCAAGTGAAAAGGCTTTCTTTTTTAGAGGAGTCGGATAATCGCTTCCCATTAGTCTCTGCTGCTGCTGCTGGTGCATCTTCATTCCCTGTGTTTGCGTCTAGAACTGATGTGTGAACTGCTGTGAGTGAGCACGTACCAAGCACTTGACAACCTAGTTCGAGAGCACACTGACCAGGTGTAGCATTAGTCGGAAAATCGTCCTCGAAAAGTTGGTCACTGTGATGAGTTCCAGCACGATGACTTGTTTCGCTCGAGTCAGCTGTTATTTCCTCCAGAGTGGAGCACACCATACTCTCCTGCTCTGCGGCCTGCTGAAAGAGAAGCAAAGGATAAGACAATGTGTTGACTTTGAGCGAGTCTTGCAATCGTTGACTAGTGGAATAACCACGACCTCGCTCCTTTTCGGATGCCCGAACGATCCAATTCTTCAGCCAGAGGTATCGCCAAACCAGTCGAATCTCTTGCGGGGTCCAAAAAGAAATCAATTCCTCAGCAACGAGTGGGTGATACTCTTCCCGTGGTGACATGATCATCAGCACAGCGCGCCGAAAGA
The DNA here is from genome assembly GCA_001887855.2 of Sclerospora graminicola. Taxonomy (NCBI): domain Eukaryota; phylum Oomycota; class Peronosporomycetes; order Peronosporales; family Peronosporaceae; genus Sclerospora; species Sclerospora graminicola. The sequence continues at coordinate 19,327 of MIQA02001014.1, read as the reverse complement.
GCGCTGTTAGTCTAGTCGATTCCTGAATCGCGACTTCCTCGTCAAATAATCCACTCGGATTATAAGCAATTTGCGCCGCTCGCTTTGCGTTTTCAAGCAAAAGTTTAACAGCAGGCTCCATCAATTTTTCTTTCAGTCGCTTCTTCACGTCAATCTTCCGCTTGTCTAGTTTACGTGCGATAGCCACAAGACCGAGACCTGTTCGTGAAATGGTGTGATTGCGAAAAGCGACTTGCTCTTTTTCACGTTGCAAACCTTGAGGAACGACGATTTTCCACCGACTTTTGCTGCTATCGATAAAGTAATCTACCAATTGTTGTTCGTGTACTTCTGTCCACGTAAGTGACGCTGGCACTGATAAACTTTTATCTTCCGTGTTGCTCTTGTGGTGCTTCTTGTTTCTTCTTTTGACCCCATCATGCCCATCGTCTTCGTGTTGAGCTAGACGCCGCTTTCTGCGAGAACGCATGCTGGTAGAAACAATTCCACCACTCCTAAAATGAACTGAACCATTACCCTCTTTGTGTTTTGGAGCAGGTTTTCGTGATTTCAATATCCAAGCCAGAATACGCAACATTCTTCGAGCACGGGTTTTGATGGGCTTAGGTACCTCACACACTGTTGGTTCATTCTTCCGCGGGTTTTCCACTTCCATTGTCATCTGCTCAAGACATAAGCACTCTAGAGCTTCCCAGTAGCGATCGATATCGCATTCCGACTCGAACGAAAAGCGCAATGGTACCGTATCCGCGAAACTGTACGTCTTTTCCGTGAAGCCGACAACGCGAATTGAATCAAATTCATTCACGCTACGGCGCCTTATCGCAGTTGGATCACCAGAAGAGGGAAAAGAATGGTCTCTGATACTGTCATCTAATATAATTCGAGCTTGCTTATTAAAACGAAACAAACCGCCTAGCGCATTTTCATTTAGTGCACGAGAAAGCACACCATCCCGCCCATCCGTGTATCCTGCTCGAAGAATCTTTACCAAGTGTTTCATTCCAATCTTGTGTGGTAGAACTAAACCCAGATCTGCCAGAGTACCCAAAACTTTTGCCGTGCGCTGGGATTCATGACTCCAGATTTTCTTTTGTAGTGTCTCGGGAATTGATTGAAAGGTGCGCTGATGCTTGACGGCCTCTTCCACAATAGCAAACTCTGAGCCAGTCAAAATCATACCACCCGAGAAAACTTGGATGTATAAATATATTGGCATTGAATGCAAAACCGACTCGCGAGAAAACACGATTCCTGGCGAAGGTAGCTGATGTTGCCTTTTGCTGCCAGCAGAAACGTCGTTATCTCCTTGTGAAGGTAGATCGTGAATGGTGGCATCGTTTTCATCGCCCGGGAGCTGAAGACTTGATCCGGTCTCATGCAAAGCTTTCCACAAAAATCGATGCAGGGCTTTACACCGATACATGACACCATAAGCAAAGCCGAGCTTCCTATACTGTTGGCTGTGCATTTGAGACTTTTGCTGGCTTACAAACCGGCGAATTTTGTAGCTAATTTCGGGCAAAGCTGGGCTCCTCATTTCCAGTTCGGTGCTAGAAGAACAAGCCGATAATTGACAATTTGCACGCTTGATTCCGGATACCCCGTCCAAATTAATTTTACAATGCTTGGATTCTCCAGCACTAGCAGTATGTGTTTTTGAATTGGCGCGACGTCTTTTTCGAGCGGATTCCTGCACGCCATCGTCGTAATTGTCACTTCCAATCGCGTGGATACGAACGACTTGATCATTGCCAACATTCCGATGGATGCGTCGCAAACGTTCATCGCGGCAGTAGTTTTTCACAAAACTTTGAATGAACACATCATTGTGCTCATACCCAGGAGCAACAACACAACGAAGCGCACGAAATTTGGTCGAGACATTCCGAGCAGGCAATGGGAGCTGCAAGAGTCGCAGCTTTTTCATACTTTCGAGTTCGGTTGCAATACGGAAAATAGATCGAGTGTCAACTTTACCTACAGCAGAAGCGGGCATAGACGAACTGTTTGCATTGCTGGGGGATATAAGTTCGTTACTTGAGTTCGGCAAAGTTGATGATGCATTCACCTCCGCACGTTGTCTTTCCATGCTAAATACACTGGCACAGAGCGATGATAAACTAATTATTTTTTCGTCCTCAAGCCGCTCCAAGATGTGTTCACGACGTCGAGCACTAGTGCCATCAACTTCCACTCCTCCAAGCGCCATTTTCAATGCCTTGTTGGCTCGAACAGTAAATACTTTATCGGTCTTCAGTTCAGCAATTGTTTCCATCTCCACGCTCGCAACTTCTCTCGACTGATTCGATAATGGTGAGTGGTTGAATTTTGACTCGGGTTGAGGATGGTTTTTGTTGTCACCGTTTGGTGCCATCGAGTCCAAATACAGTCGAAAAGCCTTGTTCTTCCCCAGGATAATTGACTCTGCTTTCAGTCTGTACATTCCAGCAAGCACGCTTACTAACTTATATGGCAACTTGCTTCCAGGAAGCACGATTTGATTGCGCAAGTCGATGATTGTAGCACCATTCTCGGCACTATCTTCAATAATACCATAGATCTGACGAAGTAGTCCGAGCTCCAAAACAATACCGCGGCCATACGCTACGTTTTTGCGGGTGAGTGGCGGCTTGTATCGCACGCAGTTTAGAATCTTAGGTTCGAGACTGGCACGTCGTGATGGCTGCAATACAGCCTGAAAAAGCTCCAACGGGAAATTTTCATCTGCCTTGGACTCTTGTACAATATGTGAGCGCAACATTTCCAAATGTCGCTTGTGCAAACTAAGATCACGCCCAAGATCTGCCAGCACCGACGAATGTGTCGGTAGTCCTTTAAGGTATGTTTCCGCTGCTGCACACAAAATTTTCTTGCTCTGTTCGTCGGACTCAAAATCTGCTGACTCGTCAAACATCTGCGGCTTGAAATCGGCTGCAAATCGTGGCAAGTGGATTATATTTAGCCGTCGCATGATTGGACGTGCCACGATCATCATCCTCTTGACAACTAAGCCGTAAGAAATCAACAAGTCGAGACAATTGTGCAGTTTTTTAACTGTCCCACCATCTAGTAAACTCAACAGCGTCGTCACTGTAGCGCCCTGTACACGAGACTGGCCGACAGCTTCAAGAATGCGGAGATGCGCGTCTCCAAGATCTGCGGCGATGGCTTTGACCGGAATATTGAGCGCTCGATGCCGAAGTTGCTCACATGCTACCACCATAAGCCGATTATGTTGCTTGTCTGTAATCGCTTCTTCGTACGTGATCAGTTCCAGCTCTTCGGCCGGCACCAGCATCTTGTCGTCCAGGGCGTAGACTCGAGCCACTTCCATCATTTCTTGCTTTACATCGAGCAATGTTTCTTCACTACTATTACTTCCTGGGCGTGGTCTCTTCTTGCTATACGATAAACCTGACGTTGCTGAGCCTCGAAAGAATCGCAAGACGTCGTGACACGAACGCAGCAAACACCACACTTGGCGCCGAACAAGCACATCATTAGACGGATCAATGATAGAGAATAAACGCAAGACATAGACTCCAGCAATTCCTTCCAATGCAATCTGGTCCATGCATTCAGCAACCAGCTCGCGAGGCGACCGCAACGTTGACATTTCCCAATGTTTGGATGGCCTCTATCATAAACAGCTAGTGACACATAAAATAAGTACAAAAGTTGTACAGTACACAACAAACCTTGTACTCCGTACCACATTATTTTTTTCTATTTGACTGGTGAAGCCCCAGGAATGAATGTGGTAGCGCGTCGCTCGTTGTGGCTCGGATGGAAGGCGCACGAAATGTCTCGATTACAGACACGTAACGTACTCTCACAAGTGGTTAGTAGCTGCACTCGTGACACAGTGAGAGATGATTCCGAGAAGCAGCAGTTCCAGCAACACCGAGCCCTTATCAATGACAAGAAGATGAATTTGACGAACGGACCGTCACTTTCTAGTGTTGAGTCGACGCAGTTCGAGGATAAATATAAAATTTGCCGGAAGCAAATAAAGAAAAGCTGGGGGGCGAGTATGGACCGCACGTCTTTCCACAAGCTGCTGACAGATCAAATGAACTCCAACAGAGTCTCAGCAGTGTTACGAAAGGTGCGTAGGGTACTGTAAACTGATTTTGTAGTTCTGGACACTATGCTGACAACCTTGTGCTGCTGATTACTTCAGTGTTTGGACGACTTACCTAATATGAACAGCGATTGGAATTGGTCGGATCAGGAGCTCGTGATGATCGTATGTGCGCTTATGAAGATGAACCGCAGTGAAACTGCATTAGAAGTGTTACGGAATCAGATTAGAAAGCTTGATCGTGACAGTCTCAATCGTGTCGCAGCTGCGAGCGCTAGATTGGGCAATGCACAGGTAGCACAGGGGGTACTAAAAATTGTCAAGCACTTCAAAATGCAGCCTGATGTCGTAACTTTTACGAGCGTCATCCACGCTTGTGCCCGTGGGGCGAGGCATGAAATTCCAATGGCTTTGGAATATTACGAAGATATGACGTCGGCTGGTGTGGAGCCAAATGCACGCACATATGGCGCAGTTATTCTGGCGTATGCACGATTGGAGTGCTGGACAGATATTCAAGAGCTGGTGGAATCAATTTCATACAAGGATGAAGCACACATGATGGAGGTGTTTACATGCGCAATCATATCGTGCTCGCGCAATCGTCAGCACTGCTATGCTTCCCGACTCTTTGAACTATTGCTAGAAGACGGTGTTTTACCTAGTCAAAACGTTTGCAATGCTGTACTCAGCTGCTATGCACGAAATGCGGACTTGACACAACTTCGTCGCCTTTTTAAGCTGATTGAGCGCTACGGAACGCCTACAACATATTCTTTTAACTGTGTGATATCTGCATTTGGCAACGCTTCCAAAATGGATGAGGCGCTTCAAATTTTTAAGAAAATGCAAGAAGATTATGACGTGATACCCGATCTCGTCACTTTCAATTCGCTGCTCTGTGGTGCTGTGCGATCGCGGAAGGTAGACATGTTTCCCTATATCTTGTCGCTCATGGATAAAGCTGGTTTGAAATGGGACCCATATACGCTAACTATACTGCTGCAGGGATGCGCCTTGAATGGTGATACTAAAATGGCAGAAAACTACTGGTCAGATGCAAGTAAGAAAACAGGCTCGGGTCGGTTTTCAGCAACTAAAAATCGTGTTAACCTTGATCGATCAAATTTTGAAACGCTTATGAGCGTTTACTACATGGCGAAAGATTATAAGGCCGTGGTCGACTTGTGGCAAAAGAATAAACTTTGCCGCCGTCGCGCTAAAAGCTCTAAAACTCTGAATTTCCTAATTCGGGCATGTCAAGGCTTAAAGGATGATGTGAAGGCGATGAAAATCTTGGCTGAGTTTATTGAACGTGGACAGCCAATTTCAAGCATTACACATAATCACATGCTGGAAGTTTTTCTCGCTGCGGACAAGGCCACTGAAGCTTTAGATTACTTGCACGAGATGATAGAGATGGAGTGCATGGCGTCGACTTTTTCGTTTGCAGTACTCATGAAATATCTAGCAAAGCGCAATCGTCATCCTGATGCGCTGGCAGTCTTCAACTTATTTCTGGAGACACGTGTATCCCAAAGGTATAATTCGCTGCTTCACTATCCGATGGATGCAATCTATGTCTTGGCGATGCGCTCGGCTGTAGAGTTAAAAGATCACGAAACAGTGCTTACCATTTACGGTGACTTGCCGGCTACTATATCCTTGGCTGTTCGAACGGAACTGCTTGGGTTGGCCATTTTATCATGTGACCGCGAAGGAGACTGGTGCACTGCCGTCACAATGTATGATGAAATGACTGGAAAAATAAACGAAGACATTAATGTGGAACTGTATAAGCAAATCGTCCGAATTGTCGCGAGCGCTGGGGAATGTGACCGTGCTCTTGACGTTGGTGGTGGGCAATGGTACCGTGAGAACCGTCCTGATCAAGGCTGGGGCTTTTAGTCAAGAGCGCGCCGGGATAAGTCCGCTTTTGTCAAAGGTTATTTGCAAGAGTACTTAACGAGTAATAGTGAAGCAAAGCCCTTAGAACGGTGTATACTAACTTTATAGGAAATAGATGTTTTTCCACCAAAGGCTACTCCATCCATTTAATAGACCCAAGTAACAGATTTCGCGACGGTAACGATCCCGGCGAAGGAACAAGCAGCACCAGCTTTTGCTCTGCCATCCGAACCTCCTTGCTGTAAGTATTGAACAAGTGGCAAAATCAGTTAGCAACTGCAAGCAATAAGACACTACACTTTTCCCAGACATACATGAAAACAAAGCCTGCTGCGGGGGCACCGAGAAGCCATGACAGATCTGTTGACGATGTGGGGAACGCATCTCCGTGTCGCGAGTGGACCACGGCTGCCAACGAATGCCCCAGGTTGGCCGTTTTCTCGACGGGTACTGCACGCAGACGATCGGTCTGTGTCTCTATCTGGCCTACCGGTAGCATCACGTCGGAAACCTTCATATCTGCTCACAAAGGAGTTAAAAGTTGCAATTGACAAAGTGAGCCACAAAAAAACTTTACCACCGCACCTTTGATGGTGAAAAATGAAACGTCATCAAATGAAAACTCATTAATACAGGGTGAAAGCACGGGAATTGCTACACTTAGTGAGTGGGGACCGTAAAAATATTCACGGATGCAGCTAATGCGCGCGGCAGAGCGTAGTTTATTGCTCAGCGGAACAACTCCACCCGATCGCGACAGCTTCACGATCGACCTCTCCACTCCATTTACTGTTGTTCCCGTCAATGTGCTCTGTAGTCGACTATAGAGTCGGTCTTGACCAATGACGAGCACTACATCCACGTCAAAATCCTTAATAGCTTGCACCAGCAGGTCGAAGCCCATGCCGTCCACCCAGCCGCAAGTGTTGATTACACAGCCCGAAGCATTCACTTCTATATCATTAGCCAATCGTTGTAAGACCGTTTTTGCTAATTGCTCTTGATAATAGCGAAATAACTCCACGTTCTCGGATGGCAAGGCGTGGCCATAGAAATAGGCGAATGGGTTGGTGAGGATGAAATCCTCCTCGACACTAAGAGAATTCATATCCAACGGGGAGGCGGCGAGTGTTCCCGGGACACTAAGACATCCATGTCCCACATCCAATTCCACGAGTGTTGGTTTCTCGCCCAGACGCAGTGCGTAATTGATGAGGATTTGTGTCAGCGTCGACTTGCCGCTGTCGACGGGACCACACACAAGTACCCGAGGGCCAGCTGTCTGCTTAGCTTTAGCCAATTCTCTTCGTCGCTGTAGTTGTGCATGGATATTCAGATAACTGTCCATAGGTGTTTCCTCTGACGTGTAGGCAACTTCGGGTGCCCCGCGTACTTCCAGTGTACATCCATACCACGTAAAGATTGCGAGCTTGCGGTCGCGAAACGTATATTCTCGATCAATTGCAAGTTCTACTCCAAAGATCTCTGCCGATCCACTTTTTAGTCGAATACCTATCTCTGTATGTGATGGAACCTCAACGCGGTACTCGCCCTCGCGCGCCAGCACCACCTCTGTTAATAAGCTCATATTAAAACTATGTACAACACACCATGATTTGACTGTTAACATGGCTACTAAATATTGACACCAATGCAGCGAACAGCCATTAAGAAGCAGCCGTGGACGAAAGATGCAGCGGCGCGACGTAAAGAGACGTTAGCGCAGCAGAGAAAGGCCAGGAGAGATCTTACGACATATGCACGGCAGTTAGCGCAAGTAGAGGATCCTCTATCACCGTCGAAAGATGTCGCTGCGCAAGCGATGGACGACGTCACCGTCGCTACTAAGCGCAAGACCCGCGAGGAGCGCGTGAAGAAGCGACGAGAACATTTTTCCCAGCAATTGATGACGCCTGAGTGGCTTATTGATATTCCAAAAGACTTGAACGGTTGTGGCAGCGCGTTGGGCGAAGGCTGGTACGTGATGCCAAGGCCTGAAGGAAAGCGCTGTTTGGTGGTCGCCAACAGGTACGCTGGCGCTTGAGAGGTGGGTGATCCCTTTCTGGGCTTTATCTTTTACGCTGATTGATTGTTTGTATGTGTCTTGGTGTAGTGGTCACACTATTGCTAGAATCCCATCGGGTAGTATTTTGAAGAAATTCCCGTCGGCGCTGCCCTGTGGCTCGCACAAGACCAACAAATTCAATGAAGGTTACTGCATCTTGGACTGTATTTTTCAAGAACAAGATGAAACATTTTACGTCTTGGACGTCATGTGCTGGAAGGGTTATCTGCTTTACAACTGCACCACAGAGTTTCGACTTTACTGGATGCGAGAAAAGCTGGCTGAAGGAATTACGGCAACTGTCACATCAGCTAATCCTTATCGATTCTTAGTACGCACGTGAACCAGTGAAGTATTCTCGTGGCGATGTCATGCTTACCTTTTGCTGTGTGTAGCCCATTCCTTGCTTCGAGAGCGACCCGACAGGAATCATGGCGGCATATTCGACAACATTTGCATTTCTCAAGTGCGTGTATTGATGACGACTGAAGCTATTGCGATTTTTTTACGCCCTGACGTGTTTTTATTTTGAATGCAGAGATGGTCTTCTCTTTTACATGAAGGCGGGCCATTATGTTATGGGATTATCACCGTTGGCACTAGTGTGGAAGGATGGAAACACTAGTCGTTTCTTCGTTTTTTCATCAAAACCGTCGATTGTTCTCCGTCTAGAAGGTGCAAATGAGTTTGTGACGCTAGAAGGAATCGTTCTTTTGACTGTTGACCACGAATTCATCCAGCAACACGAGGTCAGATGGTTATATATTGATTCCGTCTCGAATTCATTCCCCGTGCTAATGGTTTTTAACTTGTGGCGTGAATAGTTGACCGAAGGAGATCTTGCGAGTTTCTCGTACGAACAGCAGGAAGTAGAAGAATACCAAACTCCGCATCTAAAAGGTCTGGCATTTGTAAAGCGTTGCTCACCGCAGAGAGCTCTGCCGGACAGCTGGACTAAAATTTTGTTCCAATACAAGGCGCGGTTTGGAGGTATCCCGATCGAGCAGATTCTGGAGGTACGTGTTCAAGGGTGTAATTGTGAGTCACTGCACTCGCTTACATGTAATGGGTCTATGCGTAGTCTGCCCAAAAGCCAATCGCCGAGGTGGAAATGGAAGGATAAAGGAACTATCAAGTCTTTCAAGTGTAAAGGCTAATACGTGTAGGCCTTAGAACGTGCTTGACCGTGACCCATTACAAGCATGTTTCCTCGAAAGAATGGCAGTGACTGATTATGCTGTTGATGTTGATTCGCTTTGGTGGGCTTGCTTTTAGTATCGTGTTTCTCGCATTCTTCCTTTAGGTCCGTCAGGTTGCTGGTAAATTGAGTTTTAGTATCAATGTCTGGTAGGCGACTACGCTCTCCAGAGGTACCAATAGGATAACCAGCAGGCTTCACATTTCCTATAGACATCTCAAGACGTTGTCCACCATCACCTTCAACGTTTACCAGCTGTCGTTGCTTTTGCTGCAACGCAACGATACCATCCGTGTTTAGGATTCGATGGCGCTCTTTATGACTGGACGATGTTTGCAATGGTAGTCCCATGAGAAGCTTAAACTTTCGTGAGTCTCGAGCAACATATGGTTTTTGGTCCAGTTCGCCCAAGACAAGGTCCTCAGCGATTGGAATCGTGTAGCCTTTATGTAGTTTGACCACTTTCTGTTGATACTGCTCTTCGAGTCTCCGCGTAATCTGAGGAAGAAAACCTTTTCTAGACTCTCGGTTTAGCGAACGAATTGGTGAGTAAGGCTCCGATACATTTGTCATCCGCATAGTTTGCTCACGACTTGAATTTTGGAGATATACGCGGACCCATAAGGATTGCTGGTCCTCTGCAAGCATCAAAGCCTGCTCTCGCAGCTGCAAGCGCGTACTTGTCAGAGCTATTTCATAGCATTCTTTCGTGAGTTGAACTGCAAGCTGATTTACAAGCCGCTTTTCGATTCGATCTCGTAAAAGTTTATCACGATGCCGATTCGAATGCTCATCTTCTCGCTGCATTTGGCTTCGCTCTCTTTCATCACGCAGTTTCTGGAGATCTACTTTTCGTTTGGCCTCCAGAGCAGCTTGGTGCATTAACACCCTCATTAATTCTACTCGTCGGACACGACAGAATTGGAGTGCCTTCTTCTTTCGCTCTTTCATTCGATCTCGCCTCGCCTGCAGCTCTAGCTTCGCAACTTTATCGGTCTCTTGGGGCTCCAACTTCGTCGATTCGTTGGCCACTTGCTGCTCCAGCTTCGCCAATCTATCAGCCTCTTGCTGCTTCAAAATTCGTTGGTGCTCGCGCTCTCGCTCAAACTGCTTCTCTTCATCGCACTCTTCGTCGCAGTTGTTAACCCCACTGCCTGATCGCCAACCTACAGTAGCAATGTCTCGATAGTTGATCGGCAGATCACCAAAGAAGTAAGAATGCAAGAAGTCTGTTCGCTTTGGTACAATTGGAATTATTTCCTCTGTCTCCTCGACGCATTCCTCGAAGTCGTCATTATTTCCGTGCGACAAAGCATCATCCTGAGCCTCAAGCTGCTGCGGCACCTTTTCTTCTAGCTTGAACTGACTCTTCGCCGCCTCATCAACCTTTTCGGACTCGATCTCGGATTCCACTGTTAAAGTCTTGGCGATTTGGTTCTTGCGCTGCTCTAGCTTCTCCTTGAGAAAAGTGAATCGCACCGTGTCTGACCTGAAATATGATTTAAGAAAGCCGTTGTTAATACCGGTCGCTTCGTTCCAATCGACAGTATCTCCGCCCTCGGCGTTCCGTTCTCTAGATAAAAGCTCATGTAGAATTATTTTGCTTGTGAATGCCTCATGAGCTTCACGCCTTAAAAAGTTACGGCGGTGAATATTACGACCTCTTTTCCACCAAGACACAAAATTCCCAGCCGTTGCTAAGATATCAAAGTCGTCCATATCAAAACCAGAAACATCAGGTATCTCGACATTATTTTTCATCGCTGCGACTTGAACTTCAGGATCTAGCAAAGCCAACATGATTTCTTTCTGTCGGTTTTCAAGACTCGTATTTTCCCATGACATCGAGCTGTTTACATCGCTAGGCTCACGTTTCTTGAAATGCTCGAAAATGTAGACGCGTTGCGGTGGATCATCCTCGTCTTCACAAAATTCTTCTTGGATTTCCAGCTCAGATTGGGCAACGATACGCAACCTCATCTCTAAGTACTCTGTTCGTGCTTTCAGCCGATCTTGTTGTAGCACCTCCGGTGGGGTCGCGGTGTAAGACGCTGTAAGACCCAAAGTATACCAACAAACAAACGCTAGCCATTCAGTTGAGGTTTCCGACCCAATCTGTTCAATCGGAGGAGGTTCCAGACCCACGTGTGCTAATTCCTGGTGAATGACGGGATCAATGGCAGCAAACCTTAGCTCTTCCATTAAAAAACGTTCACGAAGTTGCTGTTGACGATGGCGTGATGCTGTAAACCAACGCGTAAAAGAGCGCACACGTAACTGCTTTGAAAGCTTCGCACTCGCAAAGTCTTCAACAGATGGCACGATGATCCTTTTCATCTCGGCGTCTCTCTGAATGCATTTCGACTTTGTTGCCGCCATTATCTCCACCCCTCGGTCGAAATCAGACATACGATTCCAAGGCAGAGAGGGACATTCTAGAGGATAGCTACGTAGAGTTTCGCTGAATGGCGTTAAGTTTTCTTCCTTTTCCTTGGACGTTTGTGTTCTCACCGAAGGCGCAGTTGTTTGTCTTCCAGGCTGATAATCTAACAGCAGAAATGATTCATCCTCGTCTTTCACTAGAGAGACGACAGCGACCGTCTCTTGTATCGCTATCGTACTGGTCGAACTGTCGACTGTATCCAGGAGTGTGGCTTCGCCTTTATCGAAAGAAGGTGAGGAAGATGATTGTGTAAACGTGTCCTCCTCAGCAGTGACCAAAGCGCACCGAACTTGCGATGGGATTGAATCCAATGGATTGACTGCTTTTCGGTACACTCGAGGCTTGGTATGCTGAAAGCTGCTAGGAAGTAAGGCTTCTCCGGGCAGGTCTTGGGCATTAGCGTCATTGACACGGTTTTGCCCGTACTCGTTTTCCTTTATCCGTTTGCGTTGAAGTGGCCGAACGAATTGACGTGGAAGTTTTAGGCCTACAGTGGAAGAGAAATCCATAGACGGAAATGACAGTTGATTCACTGTTCGCAACGGAGACGCACCCGGAACAATTCGTAGACAATCCACTTCAGCAGATGGATCTATTGCTTCGAGCTGCTTATCATTCAGTGGGGTCTGAGCTGATTTGTGCGTCTTATCGATAGCTTTCGTTGGAGACGGGCTTACAGAATTATGCGGAGCTGCCACTGAAATTAATTCTAAAGCTGTTGAATCAGTTTTTCGATGGCTTTCAACCATTGATGCTTGCCCTTCACCAGCATTCCGCTTTAGCAGCTTACGCTGTAAGGAGTATTCTCGTCCGCGCCGAAGACGCTGTATTACAACTTCCTTGTCGTTGGAACCAAGCCGGTCAACTCGATCGATGGAGCGACCAGCGTAAGCATAAAGATCAAGAAAACTATACGAGCACATTTCAGTTTAGATACAATAGACACACATACTGCAAACCTCGGAACATTTCGTCTCCTACCCATTCGATAGAGAAATGTAGATGCCTTTTATTATCTCGTTGACCTTAATCCGTCGGTGTGGGAAAAAGAAGTCCAGCGAAAAGCACCAAATGAAGATAGTGGCGTTTTCATCGTACGAAAACACCCACGCAAACTGAACAGCAGGCAGTGGGCTCGCAAGCACTGACGTTCCTGCACCCAATTCACTTACTATGCTGAGTACAGGCGACAAGTGCAAATCCATCGCGTGTAAGGCACGCTTCACGACAGAAATACAAGAAGTAGCCTGTCGCTGACGACGCGAAGCTTTGAACGTATTTTCCCACGGTAATCGCCAGCATTCAACACTTCCACCGTCAAATCCGCAGAAAAGGAACTGGGGCGGTTCAAACATGGTAGTCGAAACATCAGGTGAGTGGGTCCGAAAACAGGCTAGTAGCTCCCATACAATGGTTTCACCACTTTTGTTGTCGGACGCAAGATATGATCTCTTTATGTGCCAGCGCTTCACTTCACCAGCCCGACCAACCGACAAAAGTGAAGCGACAACATCTAAAGACTCGACGTTGAGCTCCACAAGTGACGACACACTGGGACATAACGATATCAGCATAATTTTTGTTTGTGAGACGCGAGACAAATGCATACCTGTCATTTACGTGTGCTTGCTTAGAGGTCATCAACCCGTTATTTGAGAGATCAGTTTTTGTCAGAGTGAACACGAATACAAACCCCACCGAGTCACCGATAGCAACGCAGTCCTGGCCATTGAAATGCAAGCTTGTTATAGTGCTTGCGGTTGTCGTTGCAGAAGCAAACAAAGGCTGTGCTATTATGATAACTCGATTGTCTGATAATCTGTGTTTCTGCACTAAACCGTGTGGCCATAATGCGATGACAGCGTCAGCAGCAACGACGTAATCAACTATCGGTAGAATGCTCTCTGAACCTCGTTCTGTGGCTTTGGGGTCCGTTACCTTTGGCATTGAAATTGAGCAGAAATCGGCAATCTTTCTCTTGAACAAAATGACTTGCATTGAAGGCGAACGCTGATAAATTGAAATGGGAGAGTCATTGCTTGCGTTATCAATTCTCTGTAAACGCTCGCCGTTAATTAATTTGCAAGGAATTCGGCCTGGAGCATCTGGAAAGAGAAGCTCCAAAATGCAACATCCGGCCGACCAGACAACAAAGGCAAAGTTTCGACCATGAATTACCACGTTTGCATGTAAGGCATGATATCGTTCTGTCAACGGGTTATATGGCAAAGTCATGGCTTGTTGCTCGTGGCTAGTCTGACGACTGAAATCAACCACAGAAAAATGTTCACCAATGTCAATTAACACAATCGCTCCATCCAACGTGATGGACTTTGTCTCGGCAAACGCGACAATATCTTGGTTATGCTTATAGCTACCAACTTTTCGAAACTGTGGCAGCCCTTTGTTGTTGGACAAAACAAACTTGTCAACTTTTCTACATTGCAAGACCAAAAAAATTAATCGGTACGTTAGATGCTCGTGACGTTCGTGAATATTGCGTTACCCTATAGTAGCTTTGAAGACGAGGTATACACTGTCGTCATTGTTGCCGCATTCCATACTGAAAATGACGCGGTGATCTTCGTGTAAAAAACATGGCAATCGGTTACACGATGCTGCATCCAACACGTAAACGTTTGTATTCGTAGAGGCAAAAATCTTCTGTCCGTTAAAGCTCATTCGAAGATGACGATAAATGTGCTTCGTCGCCTGCATCGATAGCCCCGATGATCCCATTAGAATCAACTATGCAACAGCATTAGAACGCGTCCACGCACCGAGGTCGCTGACGTGTGCATTCGCAATATGGATATAACTTTATCACTAGTGTGCGCAGATGCGACTACTCGTAGCGCCCACACTTTAAGTCCTCCATACGTGTCAGCAGTGAGAAGCTCTCGACGATGCGGATTGGCTAGTGCCGTTAGGAACTGTCCTCCTTTTTCCACAAAAACATGAGACATCATGGATTTCTTGAGATCTGAGCTGCAACATTTATTTTCAATAAATTAGTTATAACATATGTCGAACAGCTCACCTGACAACTTGGTGCTCAACGCCTCCACTCGCGTTGATGACGACGACAGAGTAAGCTTCAAGCTGCATATAGTCACAGACCAGCAAGTTGACATCAGCAATAGCTTAAAGCGATAGGAATGTATCCACCGCAGTTGTGTTATTGACCCATGGTAAATAGAGAGCGAACTGGTAGTGCGCCTTCTCGTCTGCACATAATGTCGCCATAAGAGTTCCTCCCGCTGTCACCATGTCGCCAAAAACGTACAGCGCAGAAGGTGTAACGATTAGAAGCTCATGGCGATACGGATTATAGACTGATGAGACGACATTATCAAGTGAGATTCTTTCGCCACGCAGCGCCAGCGTCACGTCGGAGGTATCCGCTTCCATCCAAGATGTTGAAGTTACATGCATCCTGAAAAGCCGCCGTGAGTGGTACACGTTAACATTTAGTGGTCCACATCATAAAGCGCTGCATAGATTAAAAAACTTACATGCCAAAGAAAATGTGGGGAGGTTCTGGACAGGAATTAGGACCATAGGAATCGCACGGACGAACGGACCTGGCACGGGCCCTGGCCCTCCCCTGATGGACAGCAGCACGCCCCGCCAACGTGGGCAAGCAAGTTCACCGTCAGCAGAGAGTGCGGCAATGAACTCAGCTCTGGACAATCGGGACTGGCCTCACAGAGAGCCAGTTCCAGCGCCAGTGAGGAAAACACTTAGGGGTGTAGGAGAGCCTACGGGGCCACTACACCCAGGACCAAAGGCGTGCTCGAACGCCGCGACTATCGGGGATACGACAGGGTGTGAAGAAGTGCTTACGGGGCCATCACACCCTGGTTCAAAGTTGCACTCACAAGGAAGGATGAGTGGAGGAGTGGAAGAGCCTACGCGGCCACCACATTCAAGACCGACCGTGCACTCACAAGATGCAATCAACGGGGGAATGATAGGGTGTGAACAAAGGCCTGCGCGGCTATCACACCAAAAATTTCAGATGCAATATCACATTGTAGACGAAGAATCGCGAAGAGTTATGCTCTGGGGACGACGCCACGGGGGTGAGGGTGAGCCTGAAGTGCCACCCAACCTAGGCTTGCCTAGGAATCATACCGTTGCTACCCAGAGTGGAAAACTCAAGAGTTTGGCAATGCCTGAGGGGATACCAGACAGCGGCGAAAATCGGCAATTCGCAATTGCAAACAAAGGAGGCATACATCGTGTCCATGGACAAGAGCAGGAGGAAGAACGCTTTTGCCTGCGCTTAAAGGACATCGAGTCACAGGATGCGAGGAGCATGAGGAAGTCCGAACAAGGGCTACGTAGAACAGGGCCAAGAAGGTACAGTCGACGACAAGGAATGCACTTAGTGTTTGTTTGGATCAGGGCTAAGGAGCAGGATCGGACGACGTCACCACCAGCGATACTTCAAATGAAGTCAAGGAGGACAGGAATCGAACATTCAAGTTCGAGATTACGAGGAATCCGTTTGAAGATATGTCTTGATAGCATCCAGGGTGAGATGCGAGACCAACCTATTGATCGACAAGAAATTTTAATCACGCTACGACGGGAAGAGCACAGATCAGGGGAAGGTTTACATCAAGTACTAAGAGGATTTATTGTAGCTAATAGTTAAATTAACTAAATAGACTACGTTTTACAACAACAACAACAACATGCCAAAGAAAATGTGGAAGAACCGGTGTGGTCCAGGAAAATTTCGAGTGCGAGCACCGGCATGGGTTTCAGACCAGATTACTCCATAATACTTCGAAATGTAACGCGGAACATTGACATTATGCGATTGCACGGATATCTTCAGTCGGTAATCACAGTTGATTTTCGATTCGAAGAACTTGATTCAGGAGGACCCCTGTCGGCAACTTCACTGGACTGGGAAATTGTTATTGCGGCCAGTGGTTGCCCGAAACAACTACGCAATATCTCACGATTGATATGGTGTGAGCACATACTCACGTTAGAGCATCCAGGTACGAGAGGTAAACTTCACTGTTTATGCTGCGGAGAAGCAGGGCATCAAATAAGAGGGTGCTCAGTCACGCAAAAAAAATTATTTGGAGAAAATTGCCTTACCGTAACAGTAGAAGAGGCGGAGTTAATCGATACGCCGGAGCCAATCTTCGACAGCATGGAGACGCTAATGAAAGAGGTACGGGAAAACTGCGAAGAACAGGATGCATTGCTGCGGCAGCGACGACAGAAGGAGCAGGCGGGACAGCAACCATCCAGCGAAAAGGAAAACGAGGAGACGACAGGAAACGCGCAGACGAAGGAAGATAAGCCGACGGCCTCTGCGTCAGAGGCGGCGGGACGGGATTGCCCGTCCACGGAGAAGGCGCAGCAGCAGACAGCGAAAGCGGAGCCAGACGGTGAATGGATGATAGTGAAGAAAAAGAAAAATGGAGTGACGGTTGTGAGGGATGATCAGGTTCAAGATGGGACGGAGCGA
This sequence comes from Sclerospora graminicola, assembly GCA_001887855.2. NCBI lineage: Eukaryota > Oomycota > Peronosporomycetes > Peronosporales > Peronosporaceae > Sclerospora > Sclerospora graminicola. The sequence continues at coordinate 2,129 of MIQA02001014.1, read as the reverse complement.
GATGTGCAGGACCAACCGTTAACACAGAAGGAAACGGTCGTACCCCAAAAAAACGAGAAGAGGGTACTGCGGTCGGAAGCCGCAAAACCGGATAAAGAATCGGTTTTAAAGTCAAAAACTGAACAGGAACCGAAAAAAAACCGGTTAAAAGCAAAAAATATCAGCTCAGGAACAAAGGATGGGCCACCCAAATCAAAAGTGAAAACAAGTACGCGGGGGCGGCAACAGGAAAAAACAGATCTCCTCAAAGTGGAGGCACAAGTTAAAGCAGAAATAGGAAACATGTTGAAGTCACAGACTCATAAGGAAGGACCGCTCCACCCATTCGACTGGGAATCAGGACAGCACCTGACCGACAAGGAATTGAACCTAAATGACGCGATACTAGCAATGGGGCTACAACAGGTAAGGACGCCATCGACAGGTAATTGTCAAGCGTATAGTGTAGTGCAGGCATTATTCAACTCGTCATTAGAAGACAGTCCAGCCATTCTGGAAAAAGCTGCTGCAGAGATCAAGAAAGGGTGCGAAGCAAGAGGACTTATGGATTTTAAGGCGAAGTTCCCAGCAGGCGTGCGGAAACAGACATTGCGGAGCCTCGGGAGGGGATATGAAAAAATGGCGGCCAAGCAATCAGAGGACGAGTTCAAGAAATACTTACAAGATTACGCGAACAGCTCATCTAAATTAGATGCAACGGTAAGTAGTAAAAACTGGGGAAGCAATGATACGCTAATATGTTTAGGGACACTCCTGCAACGACATATTTTCGTCATAAACGTGGACGAAGTGAGTGGAAAGCCAGGGGCGATTCACTTTGCGCCGGAAATTCGAGTACAACAACGGAAGAAATTCGCAACGTGCGGGGAATTCCCAATCTCACTGGGGCAATGCGTGAAAGAAGTCATATCGCTTAAAGAAGCGGTAAAGAAAGGGAAGGGTAAGTTACCGTTACTAATTCACTTTCAGAACATTTATTACCAAGCGTACGTGCATGGGTGGCGAACCCAAGAGGAAGATGCGACAGGAGCAATGGACAAACCGGATGTAGAAATGACGGAGACGGACGCTAGGGGCATCAATAATAAACGCACCCGCGAAGAAGAGGAGCACAAGCCAGGCGAGCAGCTACAGGAAGGAGGAGGAGCGTTAGTAAGCTTCTCACAGGACACGAAAACGGGGACATTCATCCAGGCACAAGTTGAACAGCTTTTACGTTGGAATGACGCAAAACAGAAGGAATTGCTTAAGTTTTTGGTGGAGACGGTTACGTTGTTACCCGATCATCACCAGGAAGAACTGTTACGGGCTGATATAAGAGATGCAGAAGTACGACAATGCGTGGCAAGAACATACAACATATCGAAGCAGACATTATGGGAATGGCACACAATCACGACCGGAACGTTGGCGATCGAACAACAGTACGGACAAGGACTCACGCAGGAAATTACGACGAGAGGCTCAGGGATGGCAAACGGGGCAGCGGTTACAGACAACACAGAAGACGCAGAGCAACAGAGGTCACGAAAAAAGAGAGCAGTAGAGTCGAAGATGATAGTAGGAGTGAACACAGAAGGGGAGGAGTCTATGGCAGAACAAGTATAGAATGCGATGGCGAAGGTATGGCCGCATCAAGACGTACCTTTTCCGAATTTTACGGCGTCGGAAGGAGATTGGTTGAAGGCGGCAAGAAAGGACCGTCTGGCACTGACGCAGCTCCTGGAGTACTGCGACAATCCTCATTTCATCATCGCCAGAATGGGAAATGCGGTAATTGACGAACTGGCCCGCGACTGGAGGGCGCAGTATTGGGACGCAATGATTTCCTTGGGCACGTCGACTGGAGCCCAGACCAAACTAGAGATCTTCCTTAAGGACTGGGCTCACCGAGTATTCGGACTACCAGGCGAAAACCAACGACAAGTATTGAGAGCAAGCAGCCAACACTGGACAACGCTCAAGGGGTACAACTATGGCAATAACGCGTTATGGAAGCTGTGTGGACCGCGCAAACAGGTTACCTTTGCTTTAACGGCATTGTGTGCTCATGTGTATTGTCAACAATTGGCTGCAGTGACAGGAGAAAAGGCACTACCGTCTGATCCAATCTGGATCAAAATTCGAAG
>MIQA02001013.1:0-27768 GCA_001887855.2 Sclerospora graminicola | reverse complement strand
CCGTACCGATACCTTTATTTTTTTAAAATGCATCACTTTGTTGATCGTTCCACCATCTTTTCCACGAACAAAGTGATTAAAGTACATTGTCTACAAACACGTTATACAAAGCCCATGACAGGGTCAAACCATCATCCATGGTCGCACTCTGTAGTTTGCGCAGGGAATCCATCGGGCTCACTATCGCTCACCAACAGTATAGACAACCACGAGATGTTGCTATTCTTCGTCGTAATGATCGGCTGCTTCTTCATAAATGTCGTTCCACTCCTGCTGGACGAACGTCGGTGTGCGAGCCAAATCGTTGACTGGGATCATTAGAATGCCGTGAATCGCGTACATTTCGTCGAGGAACCACGTGTTGCAGTACACTCGATTGTCAAAATTATACCCGTGACATGGTTTCGCACGATCTGAGGTGGATGAATAACGCTGGTCCTTAGTAACAAAATGTATGTGCGGATAGAATGGGCATTCAGGCGCAGCATCAGACTTCCGAGCCCTTTGAGAGCTTTGTGTCCAGTCCCTTTACCCCACGTGGTCATTTTGAAGTAAAAGTTAACATCTTCAGACGTACTCTCTTCATCTTTACCTTGGTCAGATAAACTGTCGCCACGTGAAAATGAATGGCCATGATATTAGGAGAAATGACAGAATCGATGAAAGTAAGGGTCGTTAAGGCTTGGGTTCGCTACATCGCGCAGCATCAACCATATTAAGTTATTCAATTCTGGCAGGCGACGCCATTTCGGATCGAGGAATTTCAGCATTTCCGCCGCTGTCACATAGTACCCGTAGTGGTAGTGATGGTCATTGTAGCATCCATTGCCAAAGTCTACAAAAAATTGAGTTGTAAACACCATTCCCGAAACAAGACCTCTGTAGTTGGTTTCAACAACAAGGGGGAGAGACAAAGTGTTGTTCAGCAATGACTCGATCAGCATCTCTAACTTGCTCAGACAGTTAGGCAACAGCGTCTTATTTGACCCCGCCACTGAGCTATCCGCTGCCATCAGACACAAGAACGCGTACTTTTGAAACAACTTGCCGTTGAAATACCAGCTGGTAGTATTCATGGTCCAGTTCGTAGAAATGTCGGCCTTCAGAATTTGGGACATATTGGTTGCTTGAATAACCCAAGGCACCTGTCTCCGAGCTGGATAAAAGTCAATCTCGAAGTCTGCCTCAGGCACGCAGAATTTCCAGGTCGTCGACACTTGACCAACCATTAGTCCTCGTGTGGACGAATGTAGTGTGATAGCACCGGGGCTATTAACTGTTGTGGGATTTTCTTTCATCGAGTCGACTTGGTGTGGCAGCTCAAAGTGGAGCAGGCCTGCCGATTCACAAGAAGTACCCTCCACCTCCCAATTTATGGAGTAGTCTGTGCGCGATTCCATCGAAACAATTCCACCGCGCACGATACACGATGCAAACGTATCGTATATAGTATTGACCTTGTCTTTTGGAAGTATTGCGATTCGAAGTGTACCGGAATATTCAGCGTTCGCTACCAGCGACGTGATAGTCTTGTTCGAGATAGTCTTTGTCGAGATAGTGCTGTTCCTGGGTGAGCCCGTCATATTTTGGCTGACACAAAAGCCATTCTTCTCAAGAGTGCTGAATCCATGCATCGATTAGAGCCAGTGGCACAAGTTCGAAGCTTGACACCCATGTCGTCCCACAAGTAAATTTCGTACGACGGCTTCGACTTAGTAAATTCCATTGCAGAAAGAGTTAGGTCGTTGTGGATTCCATGTTTGTACCATCGAACAGTACCATTGACTTCCGGTGCAATCTCACGATACGTATAAGGGTAGCAAACCTGCACGCCGAAGGGCGCTTCTTTTGGTAGCTTAATGGAGTATGGCAGAGCCCATGCCGGGTAGTTCTCGGACATATTGTCCGTCGGCTCAAGCCCTGGCTTTGCTTTCCAGATGCACAGATTCAACGCTACGAAGCGTTAGCATTTGCAGGCTTGAGTCTTGGTGGAGTGAATTAAATTAAACAGCGTCTGAGCATTACACTTTTATATTTTATATCTTGCCTAATTAAATTCAGTATCATTTTTCGAAATAGTTTTTGCTGATATGACAAGGGCTAGGTATGGTTAGGGATAGCTCAAGGAAATACAAAAACCCATATAAAAAGAGGCCCCAAATTGGCATTTCGTACTTCTGCGAAACGCCAGCAAAAAGAGTTAATATTTATGATGTATTAACCTATTAGCGATAGATATTCATCTATAAAAAATCCTGATTTGTTGGGCTTTTACCCAATATATTTTTTTTGCGACATATTATAAGTAGGCAAAAAGTTATGGCTAGTTATGACTGCAGTAAATAAAAGAGTCCCCGAATTGGCAGTTTACCTTATACTAGAATTCAGTTAATAAATAGTGACCATCACTCTAAAAAGTATTACAGCTAGTACTCTCACTTCCGACACCCCCCCCCCTAACCATCGTTTTACAAAAAATATTAATTTTCAAAATATTTAGAGGATTTATCAATCAACAAGCATGTCTTTTGTATTACATACAAATTGTCACCTGTTGCCGAAGTTCAGACATGGCATCATTGGTTGGGTGTCTCCTTGAGCGAGTGCCGTAAGATCGGCTGTCTGCTTCGCCTCGCATACCGTTTGTGAGACAAGATTGGCTAGGTCGGTGTGTTCGTAACACATACGCTTCAGGCGCACCAGCGAACTATGTACCAGGTTTGGGTCGTGGTGCCGTAGGGCTTACGACGCGCTCGGACATTGGTCCTGCGCGTGCGCCGATGCCACAGGACGGGACACAGGATGCGCCGTTCCTCCCTCCTGCTGGCCGTGGACGTGGCGTGGAGATGCCAGGATCAGGACCAGATTGAGTGCTGGACGCGGGTCAGGTACTGCTGGCATGGGTGGTTTTGGACGTGAAAAGGACGAGAACGAAGACTTTGGCGACTATAGTGAAACCAACTACGACGAATTTTCAGGCTATTCGTGTTGTGGTCTGTTTCAAGACACGCCATACGATGAGAACGACAAGGAAGCGGAAGACTTCTGGCCCCACAGGTACACTAACAATTGAACCTGTTCGTTTTACAAAATTACCTTCTTGGATTTCCCGATCATTACTAAAAACAACAACACCAACAAGGTAATAGATTTTCCACGGTGTCGGAAGTGAGAGTACTAGCTGTACATTCATTATTTGACATAAAAAATGTATTGCTTTTCCAGAGCCCAGCCAGGTCCTTGTAAGCGCGTTGAACGTTGTCGAAATCGTGATTAATTACACATACCTCGTCTTTCTCTCTACTTTCTGTACAACATATCCAAACAGTAGCTAAATCGGCCTAGTAGCGCCCGAGAAATCTCAATTTTCCTTTTGTTTCAGGAATTATGAGCCGCAGTGTATGCGTGGTCACCTATAACGAAGTATCTCCCCTTGATGGCGCGTCGTTTAAGTCAATGGCGGCGACCACTTCGCTCAAGACGATTTCTTGAAAATTATTGGTCAAAAAGGCCTCGCTTCGTTTCTGTACTTTCATCTGACCAATCGCAGTGCGTGTAGTCTGATTCGGATATGGTTCTACGGTATTTTCGAAAATGCGTGATATGATTGAGTTAAGAGGCAAAGTGGCAGTGATCACTGGCGCTTCAGGAGGCATCGGTGCCGGTGTGCAACCTACAAATGTCTTTATGCAGGTCATTTTGTCTATAATATCTGATATCTTTTCCATAGCCATTGCATTGGAACTCGCCGCAGCGGGAGCGAACGTGGTACTCGGGGCCCGACGTCTTGAGGCATTGGAAACTGTCAAGACGAATATTGAGCAGAAAATTGGAAACAATGGAACTGTTCTCATCGTTCAGACTGACGTCACGAAGCGACATGAGGTGCAAAACCTTGTGAAACAGGCGGAAGAGACCTTTGGGGATGTGGATATCCTTGTGAACAACGGTTACAACGACTCAAATCTTGTGATTAAAATTGTGAAAATTTACTGTTTTGACTTGTTCTACGTATGTAGCGGGAGTCATGCCGTTTGAATTATTGAAAAATGCGAATCAGGACAGTTGGGATCGAGTGCGATTGAAATACGAACTACTGGTTGTCAATGTATTCTCACAGCTTTGACTTCCAATGGGGCTTTTTGACTATAGACAATCGATATCAATTGTAAGGGGGTACTGAATGGTGTCGCTGCCGTGCTGCCGCAAATGCTCGCTCGAAAGTGTGGCCACATTGTCAATATCTCGTCGGATGCTGGGCGTAAAGTGTTTCCTGGCTTGGGCGTGTATTCGGCGTCGAAAATGTTTGTCGAGGGCATTTCGCAAGCTTTGCGTCTTGAAAACGTCGGGAGTGGATTACGTGTAACCTCTATCCAGGTAACCTCTTTTTCTTCTCGTGAAACTGTATCATCCAGAACGTGATGGATATTATCCTTCTTTTTGCAGCCTGGCAATGTCGCCACGGACTTAGTGCAACACGCGAATGCTGCCAATGGCGTGGATGAAGCAGCCATGAGTAAATATGGAGAACCGTCAGGTGCGTCTGTTTCTCCATCTTGCATTCATTCTCTTCTCTCACATTCGTTCTACGTGTTACTGTTTCTACTGTACACTAAACGTAGCGAATCAAGTGCTCCAAGCCGTCGATATTGCGCGTGCAGTGGTTTACGCGATCACGCAACCCGCTTATGTCGCCGTGAATGAAATTCTCGTTGAACCACGGGATGAACCCATTTAGCCTCGTTTAGAGAATTGCGTTTACGGTGTCAACAAACCTTGCACTAATCGTTCGAGCTCGTGTTCCATTCGATCCACACTCTTTTCCAGTTTCTCTAACTCGCTCCCTGTCGGGCCCGTCTTCTTCGCCTCGTTTCCCTCTAACCGCGCGTTTTCGTGATCATACGCACATAAACACGCCATTGGCAGGTTACGCACACACACAGTCAGCCCCATAAAGTGCGTCATGCGCAAATGTTGCACCATGGCCAGCTCCCGTGTTCGCGGATCACGTAAACAATCAGTCACGACCAATGGGTGGTGCACAGGCTGCGAGAGCACCAAGTCACAGACGGCCGCCGCGCGAGGGACGTGGTCTTGGGGCGAGAGACTGCACGAGCCAAAGACGTGTTCAACCACAAGAAACGTGTCATGAATACGAGCAAGAAAAGCAGCAGGGAGGTGAAAGACTGACGTAATGAGTTGACAGCTTTGGTGCATGAGCATGCGATCAATGAGCGTACAAGCGGGGGAGAGAATCAGGTTTAAGAGATCCAATCGCGCATGTTCACGGGTTGCATCCACTAGACAGACAGACGGGGTTTCTTCCTCTTGATCAAAGAACCCGAGCGTGGAACTCATTAATGACGTCCGGCGATCGTCTAGATTCTTGTCCTCGTCTTCACGTTCTTTCGACTTGATACTGATGATGGGGTCAGTTGATGGGTAGAAGGAACTGTAGATGGAACTCGAGCTGCTTACGTCTGTAGTAATCATACCCTTGGGCTGCGATCGTGTTGTGTCTATTCGAGCGGCAGGATGGAGAAACGATCTCGAATCGATCGACTGACCACTTGAAGGAGCTACTTCAAGAGCGTTGAGATCGTCTACCCAGAGATTCAGACGCACGTTCCTCGTCCGTGTCATGTCTTTAATCGAAATGATCTTGTTCAGAGGAATCAGATCGCCACTATCACCTTCATATTCACTGGATTCAAGATCTGTTCGTACGAAAAACTCATCATCCTCCTCATTCTCATCCTCATCATTGGGGGAAGGAGGAGGCAAGAGAAAATAAGGACTCGCCACGAGTTTTAAACTCGCAGGAAGCTCATGAAAAGGCAGCGCATGCTCCATCGACAAGTCCCGCAAAGCTGACAAAGCTGGAGCTTTCCATTCTTCTGTCGATGCGGGTTTACGACTGTGGTACGACGTCGATCGAGTGGAATGTGCTCTATTGTAGCACAAATGACAGATGCGTGTCTTGGAACCTGCTTTTGAGACGTTGACGAGACGTAGACACGAGCAGGAACCACAGACGACTTCCCCACAGAGACGACAATGATGACGTCGACGAAAGAACGTGCTAAACTTTTTCCAGCAAATGACACAGCACGGTCGATCATCATTCTTGACCCATTCCTGCCGTTCCAGCAACTGTCGTGCCCCGACTCGGGACGCCACGACAGCTGTCTCTAAATTCCCGACCGAATGAACCGCAAGACGTCGCGCAATCGCACGTACCGCCGCAGGTGACCCTGCAACCGGCCCATCGTGTTTATCATGAAACGAGCTCGTGACACACGAAAGACGCAAGCGATTCGACGCAATCTCTTCGACAATTAACGTATAGTGTAAATCCACTTGCGCCGTGGCCACGAGCGTCTCGTGGGAGCGAGGAAATGGCAACCAATTTAAGGCAATCGTGCGTTTATGGACAGTTTCCGTTGGACGTGCATTGAGGCCACCCGCCATGGTGGAAACGGGACTTTTTGGGTCGGACAGAGAGGTCGTGGACGGCCGAAACAGTTTAAGTGTTTGAAAAAACGTGAGATGCTGTTCACGCTGGAGCACGGCTTTTCGATGATCTTGATAGAGAAACTCGATTGCGGCATGTTGCGTATCGATAGCCCAATCCCCTAACGAATGTTCTTTCGTCCGGCGGGATAATATCGCACCCTCTTTGACATCCCGACCATGTAACAGTTTCATCATAAAGCGAAATTGCGCCGTCGAATCATAATGTAAGAAATCCACCGTCTCTTCAAACCCACACGAAGCTTCGTTCACGGCTAAATAATAGACTAACGAACCATTGGAAACCCCACGAGCCGTGCGTTTGACGTATAATTCTTGATGCTTTTCACGACGTAAACATGTCCATTGCTCTTTTCGTCGCATGGAATTTAGACACAGACCTAAGACGTCGGTAATTTGTCGCATTGCGCGCTGGTGCATTCGATGAGTCTGTTCTCGATCGCGTGATAAATTCACGACCGATGCCATCGGCCTCGTAGAGTGTGTTTAAATTTTTTTTACTAGAGTTTAAAGTTTGTCAAGTGGTTTGATGGAAAAATGGACTCTTGATGGCTGGGAAAAAAAGGTCGGCTGTAATGGATTGAAGTAGCCACTGCGAGTTCAGATGATAAACATATAGTGACGTCAATGCGACAAAGACTGATGATGCTCTGATATGTATGCAAAATACTCTTTCTACACCTATAAACATTGACAGATGGATGGTGGTTACACAGATGGCAGAGGCGGCCGAGTATTTCGCTCACGAATTTTGTTTTTACCGAACGATGAAGCCACGCACGCTTTTAGAATACACATACGCGGTGGTAACTGACCTCTTACGATTGAAAGTTTGGTGAAAGCAAAAAATAGCCAGCTATTATCTGCCTATACGTACGGTATCAAATACAGGAATCAGCCAATGCACGTCTTATCGTATCTTCCGACTCAGTTGGGAAACTTCTGAAAAATATTCACCTGAATGTTTCAACTTTGAAACATGACTCATCATCCATATTCCGAAATTTAGCGACGTTATCTACAAAATCACATGTATTATAGTAGGTTTTTGAGCCAGTGCACGTTGTTGGTCGCGATAAGTGCGTTTTCAACAAGCCTAGCAAGAGGCTTGTCGTCCAACCAATAATGTTTATCAGCTGCTTCCAGCTTCCACGTCACCCATGGTACTTTTGGCACCCTATAAAATAATTCTATTACGAAATAAATGATTCGACGAGACATTGTGGAAACGTTTTCACTCCGAGATCAGGCGTTCAATTAAGCCTTCCTAATGGCTACACTGATTTAAATTGTTTCATGTCTCTAAGAGTTTAATAGTCTTTCCAAAAAAACGTCTCAAAAATGTTGTCGCTTGCTCGATTCGTCAAAACTAAAGTAATCGCAACGTAATTGGTAGAAAAGTAAACCGTATGACGCGCTAAATACACTATTTGGAATACGACTCTCTACCAAACAGTACAGGGAATTACATACAATGTCACTGATGACTCAAAAGCAAAATTAGGGAAAATAGAGTCTCACTAATTTTCTACGGACACTAACTGTAATAGTAGAAAAGTAGTGTCATGGACACTATTTTTAATTAAAAAGGAATTACCTGGTTGTGTCATGTGTTTTAAACTACCTAAATTAGGGTCAGTCGTACCTTAATTGGCACAAGCGGTTCACCCCAATCATGCTAACCAACAAGTAATCAAGAGCATGGATAAAAAAAACAGTCCAAGGACCTAAGATAAATAAAACGTTGGCAAACTACGACTGTGTTCCATGTGAAGTGGCTAAAGCCAAAAAAATGACATTTGGTCATAAGACAAAGAAAGCCACAAGACAATTTGAAGGCTATGTCTGATGTGGACTCAATTAAAGTGAAGACAGCCCGGTGCAAGCATGTTTTTACTCGTCATAGACGAATATTCCCAATTCAATTGGGTCTTGCTACTTAAGACTAAATATGAGGCGGCGACCCATCTCACAAGACTGTAACGAAGACTCAACACGGCATTCACACACCGGCATCTAAGGATACAAGCGTTATTTTCGGATCAAGGGACAGAATTTGTCAGCAACGACGTGGATCAACTCTGCAAGGAAGAAGAAATAAGCGTGCAAACAACGAACGCATATTCTTCCCAAGAAAACGGCTTGGTGGAACGTGGAAACGGTGTGGTGGTTGTTGCACTTCTCCACTAGCGAGACGCCTAGTATCTTTTGCCCAGCGCCAGTATAGACATGTGTCCACAGTCTGTATAGTCCATTGATCTTGTTGAACTTGATCTTAATGTTGCCTTTCGATACATGCGCTATCGACTGCTCATCACCATGGAGTGTCACCTTGTTCTTGCGTGACGGGAAATAGTCAAATGCAATAATGTTGGCACGCGCATCTGGTACATACCATACGTCTTCCAGCTTGCGTTTCTCAATCTTGCCTGTAAGTTCGTTCTGCACACAGAGTAACACCGTACCCATCTGCGTTACCGTAGCGATTAGCTATTCATCACGATCAAACCTTTGTGTGGTGTCGTCGCTCTCTGAAATTCCTTCAGAGATGCGAACACCCACGGGGGGCCCAGATGACTAACTATCGGAGGGGGTACTCCGTCCATCCAGGTCTTGGTCCGAGCCAACATCCAGCCGGCTGGATCGGTCACTTCCATCACCTTGGCTGTGGTGACTTGGATGGTCCATGTTCTGTAAAGATCACCTTGTGTGCCAGTCAGCACTGGCGGTTACGCTCTCTTGGTGGACTCTAGGGCGAAAAGTTAGAAGTCCGTAAAATAGAAGGACGAGGGTTAGGACTAGGGTTGCTCCTGGGCGGAAATCTTCACCGGGGAGCAGGATTGGTGTTATACTTGAAGTTTGGATACCACAAACGCAGGACCGAGAATAATCGATCGGCTAGCTTAACCAAAGGTAATAAAGGGGTAACTCCAACCTTATGTGTAAATAGAGAATCTAAATAATACTCCACAATCTTCCGCAGTAAGCCAAAACTTCACCACATTTTCCAATAGAATTAAACCGTGTTCCAAACACGGGCGACTTGAGTTCAGCATAAGTTTCACGACGACTCCCGGTCAGGGGACTTCCGGTGGGTTCCTTTCAATCTTCCCTGGGTAAACCAATAGCAGCTAGAGGGGACCTTGTTAGCCCTTCGCTGTGAACCAATGACGACTTGTGTCTTAGAAAGCGAGACGTATACTAATTTTTATCCCTAGATCCAGTATAACCTTTTGTGTACCCTACCCAAATTAACCTGGCTGGATAGTTATGTGCCTTACCTAAAATAGCGCGGCCAGCTCAACCTGGATGTTTTTGTGTACCGTACACCAAATAGACTGACCGACCTGGATAGCCATCTCCCTCGACCTGGACAAGACCTGGCCGCCGACTCTGATTCCTTCTTCGCGGCCGCCCATCCACCTTCGACGTCCCATCCGGCTACTACAGGGGATAACCTTCCCTGGGGCCCTCCATATTGTCCATCTCTAAGCCATATGCCCCTTGGCCACCTATAGCCACCATCAACGGCCATCCACCCCACCTGGTCCAGCCGGCCAACTTCTGACTGACCTGGCTCTGAGCCTCCGGATCACCTCGTCTAGCCTGATTCTATGCCTTGTACTGATCTGACGCTTGTGAGTGCTCCTGAACACCTCCGGCAGCTGTCATCCTGCGTCCGTCGGTGGCCAATCCGGGCAGCTAGCTTGGGCCAACATTTCTACCAATTAGGTTAGTGGATTCACTTCCCATCAGCCCGTTAATTCAGGAACCACTTCACCACATTTTCTTTCTACAGTGTATACTTCGAGAAAGGCCCTCGTAAGTTGCACACGTTCGCTTGACTTCATCTGTCAAGGTTCCACTCAATAACGCCTGGAGAGAGAAATGGCTCCTTGATGCTAGCCTGCACCATAAGAATTGATATCGGTTCATTTTGTGTCCCTACACCTCCGGAGTAATTGGATTGTCATCCATTGTATCGATTTTGAACGTCACCGCGATCTCCGCGTCTGCCACCGCGTCCACCGTGTCTGCCACCGCGGCCTGCACGGCCTTCTCTATTGTTTCGTCCATAGTGATTCGGTTGGCCTTTCCGCCGTTACGCATACTGCGTGGATAATCACGCATCCAGTGTCCGTACTGATTACATATTCTGCAAGGGCTCCGCCGCATTCCCCTAGTAATGTTTCACGCCTTCCTTGCGTATTAATTTCAGTTTTTTGTTCAATCTCACCATTTAATTCTAAAAATAAACGTAAAACACCATGAGCTGATGGATGTTGTGAACCAAAATTGATGCCGTAAAAGAGGTTGTTTTTTTCTTCATATTGATACCAATATAGGTATGTTTCGTAATTTTTTGTTCCATGTCGTATATTCTGCTGATGTTCCACGTTATTCAGTTGCACCTCACGCCGTGCGTCGCCGCGCTTATTGCGTTCTTGTTCCTCAACGTAGATTAATCGGTTCTTGACTTGAGGTAGGCTTACTTTGTTCTCCACTGACAACGACTTCATGCATGAGAAAAGAAGAAATCCTTGTATCCGGATTAACTTCTTTCGTCTGGAACAGTAGCACATTTTTCTTCATCAATTATTTCTCCTGCCTTACGTGGCTCGCCTTCGAGTTGTGTCATCTCGTTGATGTAATCCAACATGCGCTCTCCAGGCCTCAGAAAGCGGTTGAATAGCTCTTTTTCCACAACTCTCCTGCTGCGCGCCGGCATTCCATCGTATCTCTATCAAGGCATCCCAAAGGCGAATGGGGTTTCCAGTCTCTATCACTTCTTCTATCCGCATCACTACTGCATCTGCAAGGCTTCCAACTATCATCGGATGCGCTGCAGCATATCGACAATCATCCGTGTCTTTCATCTCCATCGGCCAATCAAAGTTCTATCGCTCCTTTCCGGTAACAAGCGCTAGTAATCCCGCTGCATTTAATTTCGCTCTCATCTTCACATTGTGTACTTTAAACCCTTCGCCATTAAATGATTTAATTTGAAATTCTTGTGCCATGTTGCGATACAAGCGCATCTGGTCGCTGTGGCCAACCGTATTCATGTCTTCCTTGCCCGTCGAATTTCCTTGTGAAGCTTCAGCTAGTTCCCCTCCGAGTGATCGATGGGTGTTTCCTAGATTTGTTCTTTCTTCTTGACGGGAGAAAACTAGAATGTCGAACGGTGTGTTTTCTTCTGCGACCCTGCGGTACGAGCCCGGTTCGGTTGAACCGCTGTGGTGTAGTCGCTCTCAGAAATTCCTTCTGAGATGCGAACACCCAGATGACTGACTGTCGGAGGGGGGGGGGTACTCCGTCCATCCAGGTCTTAATCAGATCCAGCATCCAGCTGGCTGGATCGGTCACACCCATCACCTTGGTCGTGACGACTTGGATGATCCATGTTCGTAAGGCTCACCTTGTGTACCCGTCAGCACTGGCGGTTGCACTCTCTTGATGGACCCTAGGGCGAAAAGTGAAAAGTCCGTCGAATAGGGAAACGAGGGTTAGGACTAGGGTTGCTCCTGTGCGGATATCTCCACCAGGAAGCAGGATTGGTGTTATACTTGAAGTTTGGATACCGCAACGGCTGGACCGAGAATAATCGATCGGCCAACTAAACCAAAGATAACAAAGGGGTAAATCCAGTCTTGAGTGTAATAGGGAATCCAAAAAACACTCTACAATCTTCCACAGTAAGCCCAAACGTTACCACTCTTCCCAATAGAGATAAAAAAATCGTGTTCAAAACACGGGCGACTTGAGTTGAGTATACGCAACGCGGCGACTCTCGGTCAGGGGACTCCCGGTGGGTTACTTTAACCTTCCCCGGGCAAACCAATAGCAGCAAGAGGGGACCTTGTTAGCCCTCTGCTGTGAACCAATGAAAGCGACTTGCGTCTTAGAAAGCGAAACCTATACTGATTTTTATCCCTATATCCAATACAACCTTTTGTGTAACCTACCCCAAATATCCCGGCTGGATAGTTATGTGTCTTACCTGAAATAGCCCAGTCAGCTCCACCTGGATACCGCTTTGTGTACCATACACCAACCATCCAGCTTAACCTGGATACGCCTTTGTGTACCGTACACCAAGCATCCAGCTACCATCCGACAACCATTCAGCTCAACCTGGATGCTTCTTCGGGTACCGTACACCAAATATCCGGCTCGACCTGAATAGCCATCAATCCGGACATACCTGGCCACTGACGTCGATTCTTCTTTAGCGGCCAAGCATCTACCTTCGGCGTCCCATCCGTCTTCTACAGGGACATAGCCTCCCTCAGGATCCTTCACATGCACATCCTTTAGACGATCCGCCCCTTGGTCATCCACCATCGACGGCCGTCCATCTCATCTAATCTGGCCGGCCAACTTCTAGCTAACCCGATTACGAGTCCCTTGATCACGCCCATCTGGCTCGATTTCATGCCTTGCACCGTCCTGCCGCTTGTGAATACACCCGGCAGGTACCAGCCTGCGTCGTTTGGTGGCCGATCCGGGCAGCTGGCTGGGACCAACATTTCTACCAATCAGGTGAATTAGTTCACCTCTCATTAGCCCGTTAATTTCAGGACCACTTCACCATAGCCGCCCCTGAGTCTTGTCGCAGCCGCACAACGGTTCAGACACGATCTCACTACGCATCTCGCACTTTGAATCCTCCACCATTCTCATGTCCTGCCACAACGATACCGACACGAACTCATCGTTGGATCACCCTCCGAGGCCTGCGAGGCCACCAGTAGGCTGTCTAAGCGCACGATCTGCCGGTCTCGGGTGTTGCCCGGAGCAGCCCGAGGTAGTTACCCTGAGAAACCAAATTACTGCCTTGACCGCTCAGGTAGCTAGCCTGGAGAAGGCGATCACTGAGTTATCCCTGACTGGCTGATCAGCGGGCAGACGAGACCAGGGTTCGGGAGGTACTTGCTGCCCTCCAATTCCAAAACCACATCAACCAACTGGAGAATGAGAAGGCTGACCCCGTTCGGGAGAAGGACAGATACAAGCACTGTCCGAGTTAATTGACTCCCTGCGCATCTTGTATCAGAAGGCGGCATCCACCGTGGATTCTCAAAGTAAGTGAATTCTCGCTTGTTCAGGGTAATCTTTTCATCCGCTCACTATATATGCCCCGCAGAAAAGAGTGTCATGTATTATCTTATCTTGATGCTCGAGTCCTCCTGTAACATGTTAGCTCGAGTCCTCCTGTAACATGTTACAGGCACACACTGTTTAATTGCAAGTGAGGAAGCGTGCAATTGGTTAGAACCAAATGTTATTTGGTTCTCTATAGTTTAAGTAAGATAAACTTTACTAATTAATTAATTACATAGTCCTAGTTATATATATGAATATATAACCACGACACGTGTCTAGAAGAAGGTAAGTTTTAAGAGTGAATATATTATGAGTGGTTCTAGAGTTAGTAACTATAATTAAATCTAAACTAATCATACAAACATGTAATGTAAAACTGATCCAATAATACTCCTTTTATTATATCTTTTGTTAGATTCGATAATCATATCAGAATCTGTTTCTCAGGGTGGATTATAATAACTTATAATCCAATATTCGCATTTTAGACAGCAAGTCTGAAATTGATCTGTGATATTTCAACTTAAATATCACATATGTAATGGCACCCCATTACATCACCCCCCCCACTCAAGGTGGTTGGCCAATACTATGATGTAATATTGGCCAATCGAATGGTGGCACCTGTTGGTCATAACGATATTCTGTTATAACCACTAACGACCATAATATATTAAATGGTCGAGAAACGCGGCGGCGCTCTTAAGGGCGCTATCGATACTACTAACGCAGCCTCCACCTCTGCATCACGTGCAGAGGTGCCAACATCGCATGTCGACGCTACTAATGTAGCGTCGAAGAATAAGCCCAGAGACCCATTGTCTCTCGTTGTAGACGATGCAGAAGCAGTGTCTAAAAGAGGGCGAGAAGATGTCGCTAGTGCGACATCCTTTGCGCTTTCACCTGCTGATGGGCGGGTGGCGAAGAAGTGTTCGTCTGTCTTCGGTGAGTCATCTGACTCCGAAGAAGAGGGTGAGGACGTCATCGTCCTCCGCAATGAATCTGGCGAGCGTAAGTTCGCTAGAATTTCTTTTCCCTTAAGTGATGGCGAGGTGGATTCTGACGCTGTCGATTACGACAGCGACAATTCCGTTTTACGGTGGTACGAGGAGCGTAGAGCTCCTCCTGGTCCTCGTCACTCGCCTGGTCGTGACGACGACTTTGGGATGGCAGGTGGTGCTCCACCTGCCAAGAAACAACGTGCAGAAGCGGCTTACGCTGCTTTTAATGTGTCTTGTCGTACGGAACCACATGTTCCGTACAAAGTGGGGTTTTGGACCCCAGCATGGACGTTAGTGCCCGAAAGTGGTGGGCACACCAAGCGCGATTGTCAATATCCGTTGTATGACATCAACGCGCTTGATGATTGCGAAGACCTTTGCAACCACAACTTTGATCGAAGTACCGACGATAGACGTCGGTACTTTATCGACCTTTTCTTTCAGGCTCGTTATTACACGAGCCGGAAAGGGTCGCGCAAGAACAGGGACGATAAGGACGCCCTGGCACAAACTTGGAACGCCTTTGTTGAGAACTACAACAACAGTCCCGACGATTACATGAGCAAAGTTCACGTAAACCGCGAGCGCTTCTTAAAGCACTCACGCTCAGGTAAAAAGGGAATTTATCCATTTTACCTGCATTAAAGAACGAATTTCTTGCAGAGTTTCTTCTCACTTGGTTTGCCCTTGTTGTCCCAAGGGAGCTCCTCGTCTTAGCGAAAAGGAGCTGCGAGGGTACCGAGATTACCTGGTACCCGCTAGTGTTAAGGGCGTAATTGATGCCCTTACTGTATTAGCACCTAGTGCTGATACCTTGCCCCCATCAACACGTAGTGTTGATGCTTCTTACGTGTTTGAGGAAAAGTATCCTTCTCAAACTCTTTCAGGAGGTCAGGGGGCATCCGCCCGCAGCACCTCAATCGGTTCCCAAGAGTCTAACTCTTGAGAATACCCCAACCAGCGTACCAAGTACTCGGTACGCTGCCCCTTTTTATAGGGAGCCGAGCGCTTCGCTATCAAGCGCTAGAGAATATAACGCATATTCTGCTGGTTATCAATCAGGGGCGGCGGGGGTTGGTTATTCCCTCGCCGTTGTTGTTGCGGAGCGTGGTTCGCAGCTCCGCAAGCTCGAGAGGCACTGTCCCGAGCTGAGCGCCGATATGGGCCACTTGATGAGGACATATCGCTCTCATCGGGATGAAATTCGCGACATTCTGAGTGCTCATCTGGCCCTGCAGCAGAAGTATGATCTCCTGCTAGTCGATCTTGATCGACTAAAGGCGGAGATGGAGAATCTACGGGCTTCCCACAATCAGTTGGAAACCGATTACAAGTCTCTCTTGGGGGACTTGAAGAAGAACGGCATTCGTCGTGGGGATGCGTCTCGTCCGAAGACGTAGACGATTGGTACGGCTTGAGCCTCTCAACGTAAAACGTTGGGTGTATGCGCATGGCCGCGGGAATGTCTAGTGCATAGGCATTCCCGTTAACTCTTTGGACCTTAAAGGGTCCAATGAATTTAGGGAGTAACTTCCGTGTAGGGAAGTTGCTAATTGCATGTGTAGGTAAATTAGTAGTTGATAACAATACTAATTCACCTTTTTGAAAGAAATTTGTGTTTTTCCTTCCGTCTCGACCTGCATTCTGCTACTGCTTATCAAGCGCAGAAGCAAGTGCATCTTTCACATAGCGTATTACAGCTTGGCGCTGTAATACAAATTCATCTACTGCTGTATTAGCAGTAGATGGACTGTCTTCTTTGTCTGCAGCCATTGCTGCAGACACATATTCTGCGTAGGCAGCTTCAGTATCTGGAGCTGCTTGAGTTTCTACCGTGTTAGCAGTAGAAGACTCGTCCGTCTCATCGCAAGTTGCGGCTGCAACTTGCGCATCGACTCGCTCAAAATTTGAGCGGGTCCCTCCCCCACTTAGATTTGGCGTACCGCCAAGTAAAGCTGGGGTTCGTGGATGCCTTAAGGCATTCACGTAGAACGGTGTATGCTTAGTAGAAGCATGCACCGAGTTATTTATTGCAAACTCAGTGAGTGGCAAATAATCGCTCCACTGCTCGAAGGCATGCGCGTATGAGCGCAGCATGTCTCCGAGAACGCGGTTAACGCGCTCAGTCTGCCCATCCGTTTCCGGATGGTCCGCGGTTGACATCTTCAACTGCGTGCCCAGCAATGAGAACGTTTCTTGCCAGAAACGCCCTGTAAATCTTGGATCACGATCCGAGACTATGTTTTCCGGCATTCCGTGTAAACGGAATACCGTGTCAATGAATATCCGCGCCGTTTGCGCAGCGGTGACATTCGCTGACACTGCAGCAAGATGAACCATCTTGCTGAAGCGGTCTACAAAGACCACTATACCTGTTTTCCGGCTGTGATCAGTCGGAAGACCAAACATAAAGTCCATGGAAATGGACTTCCAACACTCTGTCGGAACCGGCAGAGATTGGAGGGGAGCCTGCGCAGAGTGCGCAGGCTTGACGCGCTGGCAAATCTCGCAAACGCGTACGTACTTGCGTACCCATTTATACTGGTTACGCCAGCAGAAATCGCGTGCGAGAGAAGCATACGTCTTGTCTCGACCTTGATGCTCCGAAATCGGTGCATCATGGTACTCAAACAGTGTCTGGCGTTTGAGATCATCGTCGTTTGGAACGACAAGGCGGCTTACAGACTTCTTGGTCTGTGTTGTAAAGCAACAGACCATCGTACAATCGATAACGACAGACTTCTTGGTCTGTGTTGTAAAGCAACAGACCATCGTGCAATCGATAGCGATGCACGCAAGCGCGAAGGAACTCTGAAAGTTCCTCGCGCTTCCGATCAGATTGATTACTAAGGTAATCAATCAGTAGACGAGTTTCCTCGTCTGTTTCGTACGCTTGACGTACCTGTCGTACGAGTGACGACGACAGAGCAGTGCAACGTATTGCGTTTGCACTGGTTGCCTCCGTTACAGACGGTTTCGTCTCGTAATCGGGGCGTCGTGATAGCGCATCGGCTATCACGTTCAACTTTCCCGGTTTGTATTCAACCGTGAAGTTGTATTCAGAAAAGAATGACAGCCAACGTGCCATTCTTTGGGAGATGTGTGGTGAGTTCACGGCCGTGCGTAACGACGCATGGTCCGTGTAAACCACAAACGGTCTATCACCTAAGAGATATACCCGAAACTTTGCCAGTGCATACTTCATGGCAAGGCGTTCCTTGTCATGCACTGGATAGTTGCGCTCAGCTGGGCGCAACTGACGCGATTGATAAAATATCACGCGATCACGATCATCGTGATCGCGCTGCATCAAGGCGCAGCCGATGGCAAAATCGCTCGCGTCGCAAAAGACGTGAAACGGTCGCTCGTTATCGGCTACAGCCAAGACAGGCGCTTCTGTCAAGCTCCGCTTGACGGCATCAAATGCATCTTGGCTCTTGGTATCCCAGTGCCATTCGACGTCTTTCTTCAGTAACTGAGAAAGAGGTCAGATTAAACCGGCAGAATTGCACGAATAATTGTGCAAGTATGTCGCCAACCCAAGGAACTTCCGAAGTTCCTTGACATTGTTTGGCGTAGGCCATTCAACGATCACCCTGATCTTTTCCAGATCAAAGCGCACCTCGCTCTTGCCCACAAAGCAGCCAAGAACGGGTATTTCAGGTGCACCAAAACTGCACTTCTTTAGTTTTGCATATAACTTATGCTTCCCGCTCATGCCATCTATGATGACATCTTTCCGATGTACCGTGGCTGCGTTCAGCTTGTTAAAAGCATGAATGATTCTCCACCCACCAGTGGATTTCATAACGCAAAAGGTGGGACTGGAGTGCGGTGAGGTAGACTCCCGCACATGTCCCGCATTACGACGAGTTTCAAAGAACTCGTCGATCGCTTTAACTTGGTCACGCGGCAATGGTCATTGCTGCGTGACCCCGTACTTCGTGCCAAGCACGATATCAATCTCGTGCCTAGTTCCCTTATCTTTAGGGAGCTCACAAGGTACTTCTTCTGGGAATACGTCAGCGTATTCCCAAAGTACCTCATAGTATGGGGAAGTCGCCTTAAGCGACTCCCAGCTCTGCGCCTCAAAGCGCTGAACTTTGGTTTGCTCATTGGGAACGGTCTCGTTCCCAATGTCTTTTGCTCGCAATATGGATATTCGCTAACGTATATCCACAACATCTTCTGTTGCGACGATGACACAGATCTGATCGTTCGTATCATTGCGCAAGTTTTTTACGAACTTCTTCCAGCTCAAGGCTGGAAGGGTCATTACCTCCGAACTTATGTTCGGAGGGTTGTCGAGTGTCAGAGACTGGGTAGCTAATCCAGTCTCTGCCTGCGTCAAGACGTTGATCGTCTCGACGGACACAGCTGCGAGATCAGATGCACTCGTCTGATCTGTTGCCTGTTCTGCAGCACGGTGATTATCACTCGTGCACAAGGCATCCTCAACATGGTGACTACTGTCTACCATGGTGTTCTCGCACTCACGACTGCTTTCAGTCGTGGATTCTTTATCTTCGACACGGAAGTCACTTACATCCGTGTCGGTTCTTTCGTCTTCACGGTGGGTGTTTCCCACCGTGGGTAAATTCTCTACACCACGACCGTGATCGGTCGTGGCTACTTCAACACGGGGATGTTTGTCACCCGTGTTGCACACGTTACCGACACGCAACGACTCTTCCGTTGCGTGTGGAAGTCACTCTGGACTTTGATCAGCGGGTGTACCATCCGCTGATAGTGTCAGATCAGACCTGGTGGTGCCATCGCCACCCACCAGACGGTCTGACCCTACGGTTGTATCGTTTAGATACAGCCGGATGATGATCAGTTCCCGTGAGATCGCCGCAGTCAATCGTTGGTTGATGCTTGGAAATCCAAGGGATGCCCAAGATAGCATCGAACTTGTCGACAAGATCGAGGACGATGTATTCGTCCTCGAACGACTGTTCGTCTAGCTCAAAGCCTGTGCGAATCACACGCTTTGGTATAGTCACGGTTGCACCTGCTGCTAACCGGACTGACAACATACTTTGTGGAGATTCAATCTCTACGAAATTTAACGACGTTAGAACCTCAGTTCAATCGAAATTGTTTGACGCTCCTGTGTCAAACAGAGCGCGCATGGGGACATCGTTTCCATGCGGCTTAACTTCCAGGGTGATGAGAGGTTTCCCTTCACCCTGCACCTTTTGACAGGACATAGTCCCGTCTGGGGCTATTATCCTCACATGCCCGATGTCGGCATGTGAGATAACCCGTCCAGTAGGGCGCCCCGCCCCTACTGGTTGTTGACGTTTTTTGCATCAACAGAGGGTTGCCCTTGTTGATGTCGCTTGCCAGCAGACTGTCCAGTCCGCTGACTGCGTGGTGCCGGACGCGGCGCCATACATTCATGGGCGTAGTGGCCCATTTTCGCGCATCGATTGCAGCGAAGGAACTTCTTGTTCTTCGGTTGCCTCGGAGTTGAGGCAACTCCAACCGAAAGGTCCATAGGTTCTGGACCTCCTCCGCCCGCATTCTGACGCGGATTTGGGTGTCTCGGGACGAAGTGTGAACTTCGTCTCGATTGGAAGTTTTGGTTGTTATTATTATTAACATGCTGCGTTAGCGGCATGTTAAAGTCGAAAGGTGCTTGCGCTTTCCGACTAACCCCAGCATGCGCTGCTGAGCGATGCATGCTGAACTCCTCCCGGATGCTTTGGTCTATAGCATCGCTCAGAGTCTTTGGGGGAACCCGGTAAAGACTCTGCTTGATGGGACCGTCATTCAGTCCCTTCATGAAGGCGGTGACCTGCATGGCAGGGGGCACCGGCTCGTATACAATATTTGATAACAAATATTGTATTTTCTGAGCGTACGCATGTAGGCTCAGCTTACCCTGCTTGAGTTCCATGAACTCTTCGCGGCAACTAAGCTCCATTTCTGGAGCTTCGAAGTTGAGCTTCAGCTCAGCTTTCAAATCCTGATACGTCAGAAACGCAGATTCATCAGTGGATCTGCGGCTCATTGCCCATGCCCTGGCGCGACCGCCCAAGCATGTGGTGGCGAAGTAAGCTTGTGAACGTGGGTCCACAATCTTCTGCGCAGAGATGGCATCTTCCACCTCTGCGAACCATCTACGAAGGGGTTCACCCTCTTCGCCAGTAAAGGGCGGAATCCGCGCCTTTACTACATCAACGCTCCACTCGCTGTGGGCGTTGTTGGTGGCGACCGTAACATTACGAAACGCACTGAGGATCTATGTACATCCTCTTGAAACGGCTTATCGTTTTTAAAGCTTCCTTCGAAGTTTTTCCTTGGAGAATGGTGATGATGTCGGTCCGTAAGGTCCCCATCATCTCCACCACTGTGTCCACACTTCTTTGTGAAAATTGAGGGAAAGTTTCTCTCACTAAGTCGTGCGCGAGCTGTCGCTCGCGCTCACGATCGGTGACCGTCGTCATGACGGTCGGGCGGCTTTTAAACCTTTGCTCCGCTAGTTAACTAGCGGAACGTATGAACAGTGGTCGTTAATACGGACGACAAAGTGCTACCAGGTGTAACAGGCTAGCTGTTATAGGTACCCACTGTTTTATTGCAAGTGAGGAAGCGTGCAATTGGTTAGAACCAAATGTAATTTGGTTCTCTATAGTTTAAGTAAGATAAACGTTACTATTTAATTAATTAAATAGTCCCAGTTATATACGTGAATATATAATCACGACACGTGTCTAGACGAAGGTAAGTTTAAGAGTGAATATATTATGAGTGGTTTAGAATTAGTACTTATAATTAAATCTAAACTAATCATACAAAGATGTAGTATAAAACTGATCCAGTAATACTCCTTTTATTATATCTCTTGTTAGATTCGATAATCATATCAGAATCTGTTTCTCAGGGTGGATTATAATAACTTATAATCCGATATTCGCATTTTAGACAGCAAGTCTGAAATTGAACTGTGATATTTCAACTTAAATATCACATATGTAATGGCACCCCATTACACCTCCCATGCTTTTCGTAAGGTAACGAAGCCCTATGAGGGGTACATCCGCCACTCCCAGCGACTGGAGAAATCACAAGTGAGCTTGGGTCAGCTGGAGAATCACCGGATCCGCCTCGCGAAGAAACTTGTGAAGTACCAGAAAGCGCTGGAAAAGTCGATATCCGCGCCGCCCGGACTTCAAAGCCAGATCCAGGAATGTGAAGACGCACATGCCGAGGCCCAGTTGAGCGTAGATAAAGCCCGTCAGGTGATTTCTGACCTTGTAAAGCGTCGTGCGGACTGTTTATCCTCGATACAGGCCGCCCGGATCCGACTAACAGAGGCGGGTGCCAGGGTGGCGCGTCTGATGCACGTCCCTGCGCCTATCCAGCAGACCATCAGGAACTTTCTTGACTTAGCCTGTCTCCGCGGCCCTGGTTGCGATGCTTCCGCCCAACTATCTCTACCGCTGTCTGCTGACTCTGATGCGGGCATCAGATCATCCGAGAGAAAGGCGTCCGCCTCATGCTTGGTGACCGTCAGTACGGATGTAACCACACGTCTCCGGATCTGGGATACTTCCCGAGACCCTAACCCTCCACCAGTACCAGCCAGCGCGCCGCCGGCTTCTTCACTATCCCCAGACAAGCCTCCAATGGGCAGAGGAAAACGCCGATCCTGCAGGATTTCATTGCTTCCTTCTCCAGCGGCAACTAAACGGTTTAAACTGTCCGCCTCGTCAGCGGAAACGTCAAAGATCCGGGAAGAAGGTGGGCCGGGATCCAGCCCTGATCCGGGCCCGACTGCTTTTGGTTTGCTGACTTCCAGAATGTCGCCCCTTCGTGACCACGTTCCGAGATCCTTGCCTAGCCCTCCGTCTTCTCCACTTCTCCTTTGAATTTTCCCCCACGATCCCCGAGGGCCGTCCACCGCTTCCCGGATGAGGAAAAGGTGTCAAACTTGCTCGAAGTGGACGACGACGGAGCCGTTACCGAGGACTTCGAATCAACTTTTCTGGATACTTTTTGCTGAATGAGAAAGAGTCCAAGGAGTCGGCCGAAGAGTCTTCCCCGCTTTGGATTGTTCGCCGGAGAGTCATGACTGCTCCCGTACTGAATGCGGCTCGCCCTGGTCTGAGGTGCGGCTAAAAAAGGCCTCAGACCTCATAGGCTCCTACGTCGCTGGAATTTGTCTCGTCCACCGTTGTGGGTATTTCCTCCAGCCCCTTAGTCACCCCAAGCTTCTGATTGGCGTCCTGATCTAGTCAATTTCGCACAGCTGGAGGCAATCCGGTCTCAGAAGCTGTGGGCCGTGTTGGCGACGGATATGCCCGATATGGGCTTGCCCAGTGTCGGCTGGTTCGCCGATTTTCGTAATGCATGTGCAGGGTATCTCCGCCGACATGGTCAATCCATTTGGGAGTCCACCCACCACCTCTTCATTTCCGCCGAAGCCGGACGTGAGGCTCCCGCTCTGGGCAGATACCGTGCCGACCGCAAGCAGTGTCGAAAACAAGTGGATAAGGGATAGACCAAGTTATGTAC
Source organism: Sclerospora graminicola (assembly GCA_001887855.2). NCBI lineage: Eukaryota > Oomycota > Peronosporomycetes > Peronosporales > Peronosporaceae > Sclerospora > Sclerospora graminicola. Next base: position 4,600 of record MIQA02001013.1, on the reverse strand, counting down.
CTTCGTCGTCGATGGCATCCGAGTTGGCCAGTTTGACCTGGACATATTCCATCATCCTATTATGCTACACCTGGCTAATCGCCCGGTGGAGAAAAGCGGGAATCCAACTGAGGGCCGGACCTGGTATCCGGGATTAGGTAACCCCCGTCGCGCCACCACCCTCCAAGCCTCACTCGTCGAGATCGACCAGCAGGATACGTGGCGTAACCCCTATCGGCAGAATCCCGACCGCCACCTTGGCCTCAGCGTATCCCGACTCCAGAACAAATTTCGCTACACGCGCCAGTGATGACTTGCAAGGCTAGTCTATTTTGCTCGTTCTAGCTTATTCCACTTCACCCATCCATCCATCCATCCATCATCATTTGCCCTGCTAATACATCGTTCATTTCATTACCTATACCGAAACACTTTTTCTACTTCCATAATCCAAACACCCATCCAGCTTCGCCACTCCATCACTCATGCTAAGTCCAAAGAGTTTTTTTTTTATCAAGCACCTGATTGGCCCATTCCCAACCAGACTAGTTCTTATCCACCATTTGATTGGTCGATCAATATCGCTTAATCTGGACGGACCTGCTGCCCGGCAGCCGGATGGCCTAATTTTCTGCGTCAGCCCCACCTTCTTTATGGGTCTGCATCACCTCGAAACGATTCCGGCTCGCTCGTTGGCGATCGAAATCCTTCATCAGTGCCCCACAATTTAGATCCAGCTTATCCACCCACGACCTTTTTTCGTAGTTTTCCACTGCACCAGAAATTTCCTGTGGATCCGGCCAAACCTGGTTTTCCGTCCAGATCGAACATCAAAAATCTTCTCCACTTCATACTCGTCTAGATCTAGAGGTTTGTCCCAACTATCTTCTGGCAGCAGGGCTTCGTCAAAGTCAAACCGGTCGCTCTTCGATACCAGGCGCGTACTCTGACGATCTGGGTAATGTCTCACCAACATCAGCTTGGAGACGTGCACTATTGGAAAAACGTCATAGTCTGCCCGCTGTAACCAGCTTAACAGCATGCTCTCCGACCAACTCTGCTACTAGGAAAGGACCATGCCATATATGGGCTAACTTCAGCGAGTAACCTTCCTTGACCCGGTCCAGATACAACCATACCTGGGAGCCTGGCTCTATACCATGCTCCCTGACCTGATCATTGTTCTGATCGGTGCGGTCCTGGATAGCTTGCCGGAGGCGTTCGTTTACTTGTTCACGTGCCAGCGAATAATGACGTTGCACCCCCATTCTCCAACGACGGGCGTCTCGATCACGGCTTCTAGTACGCCCTATTGGGATGGAAGCTTCCAAGGTGGATCGAGGATCCCATTCATAAGCTAAGTGTATCCCCATACCCGATCGTACGACGAATTAATTGCGAACATAAGTCTTTCGGCGTCTTCGTCCCAGTCGCGCCGATCAGCCTCCATCACATACATCTTAAGAGATCTAGTCAGAGTTTGGACCATTCTTTCGGCCTTCACGTTCGCTTGTGGGCGGTGAGCCATGGTCGCGCTCTGTTTTTGTCCCAGAATCTTGTTGAAGACTCGGAACACATCCGCCTTAAATCCAGGTTCCCTATCATGCCGGATAACATCGCTCGCTCCGAAACGTCTGAACACACATTCCTCAAACTTTGAGCGACCTGCTGTGCGGTACGGGTAGAATTGGCTTTTGCTATGACCAGCCCGGTAAACAAATCCGCCCAGATCAACAGCTCAGTGTATCCATTTCGAAATTTAGGTGAAGATGGGATATGGTCCATCGCAATGACTTGGAAAGGATAGGTGGCTTGTATATTTCCAGGTGACCGCCCTGTAATGGTCGGCCGGCCTTTCCCTGTCTCATAATCCGGACAACTTCCCACATAAGCCTGCACACTGCGATAAAGACCTCGCCAGTGGAAATGTACCTTGATATTATGATAGGTCCGGCCGATACCTTGATGTCCCCCTTCCAAATTTACGTGATAGTGGTGGAGGATATCCGTTTGCAAGGTAGTCGGTACGACTAGCCGGGCGGATTTAACCCTATCGATATGGGGCTGGTCGGCGTCTCGGTAGAAAAACAGTAGCCCGTTTTCGTCCACTTCATAATCGGGGGCTATCTTCAAACACTCTTTGGCTTGCTCGGCACTTAATTTCCCCACTTCCCCTTTCAAGTATGCTTTAAGATCCACTATCCACTCCTCTTCATTTTGCACTATAAGGATCCGTTCTACCCGCAACTGTTGCATTATCCCTTCATTACTTCTGTAGATGGTGACCAGCGGCCAGAGAACGGCGTTTTTGCGACCGGGTGATGGCGTCCACCCGCGTTACTTCCTCAGTGTCAGCAGGACGGATAAGTTCGGGTAGCCGATTGATCTCTGCCGGATCTGATAACAAGCTTGGATCAGAAGCCGTGACCCCTACTTGGTCACGCATAGCCAGCGTGGCCAGATGATCTGCACTCTAATTTCAGTCCCTCTCAACGTGTAGCAATTCATGCTCTGGCCACTTCCTCGAGGTTGACATGACCCGATCCTTCAACAGCTTTAGTCGGGGGGGGGGTTGCAATCTTTTTCCCCAAGTGATTTGTCGGATCACCAGATTGGAGTCACCGCATATGATAATCTGCCCCTGCGTCTGCCCGGCCAGCAAATCTAGGCAAAGCAACAATCCTCGGGATTCTGCTTCGTTCACAGTGATGTCAGGCGTGAAATCCGAGGCAGCTGCAACCACTTTTCAATCAGGCAGCTTGCACAAGATGGCACTATAGGCACCCACTCCCTTCGTGACACTCGCTGACCCGTCAAAGCTCAGAACCATCAGCTCCTCCGCCGGTTCTACTGTTGGTGGCGGGAGTGTGATGGATTGTCGTAGCTGTTTTCGGGGCGCTATTGCTATCAGCGCTTCTTCCACTTCTGCCCTTGGAGTGATGCTGGCCGCTTATGTGCCCAATATTTCCTCTTCTCCTTTAGTGCACTAGATGACTTCTAGAGACCACTGAGACAACAATGCAGCCCATCTAACCAGCCGGCCATTTATTCCATATGCCGTAAGAAGCCATGACAGGGTCGACCGTCTGCATAATACTTTAATAGGGCGAGACACCAACATCTTGTAACACACATCCAGAATCCGTAGTAAAGCCAAACCTTCTTTATCCACCAGCCCATAGTTCACTTCGTTAGCTTTCAGAGTCCGCCTGGTGAACATCACAGGACAATACACTCCATCATGATCCTGCACTAGGGCAGCTGAGATAGCCCATTTGTTAGCATCGATGATGACCACGGGCATCTTATTAACATCAAAGTGCTTCAGAACCGGTGTGGTCGCCATCTTTGCTTTCAGCATACCGAAAGCCACCATCGTCCTGGTCATGTGGCCGTCAGGCCGGGCAGCATTGAAGTTGGGCAGCCGGCTGCCGGTTTGAGCGGACGGAGGCGGCTCATCATTGGTCGAAATAGTTGAGCCGGTCAGCATATCATTGGATGATATTGTTGGCCCGGTCAGCATTTCTCCTTGCCGGTCCTGCTCTCTCAGCTTGTGGTAATCCACCTCCCGTAGCTCATACAAAACAGCAGCATAGACCGCGAAATCCTCAATTAAACGACTGTAATAGTTCAAACTGCCCAAAAACGATTGCATGGCCTTCAATGACCGCGAGAAAGGCAGATTACTCAAAGACTCCAGATCTTTCGGATTAGCTTCCAGTACACGAGATCGATTCGTGATCAGCTTTTTCAGGTCGACTCGGCCTGATCTCTTGATGTCGATCAGGGCCGGGTTGTACTGATCTTCGCAACCGGTTCCAACTTGCCTTGATTGATACGTGTGGTGTAGTCGCTCTCCGAAATTCTTCCTGAGACGCGAACACCCACGGGAGGCCCAGACGACTGATTGTCGGAGGGGGTACTCCGTCCATCCGAGTCATGATCCGATCCGGCATCCGGCCGGCTGGATCGGTCACTTCCATTGCTTGGTTGTGACGACTTATATGTGATCCATGTTGAAAGCTTACCTTGTGTACCCGCTCGTACTATGGCAGTTGCGCTCTCCTGGTAGACCCTAGGGCGAAAGTGTAAAGTCCGTCGAATAAGGAAACGAGGGTTAGGACTAGGGGTAGCTCCTGGGCGGAAATCTTCACCGGGGAGCTCGACTGGCAATATACTTAAAGTTTGTATACTGCGACGGCTGGACCGAGAATAATCGATCGGCCAGCCAAACCAATAATAATGAAGGGTAAATCCAAACGTGTACGTATAGGGGAATCCAAATATAACTCCACAATCTTCCACAGAAGGCCAAAATGTTACCACTTTCCAATACTTAATTTACCGTGTTCAAAACACGGGCGACTTGAGGTGAGTATACGCAACGCCGCGACTCCCGGTCAGGGGACTTCCGGTGGGTTACATTAACCTTCCCCGGGCAAACCAATAGCAGCAAGAGGGGACCATTTTAGCCCTCCGCTGTGAACCAATAAAAGCGACTTGTGTCTAAGAAAGCGAAACGTATACTGATTATCCCATATATCCAATACTCCCTTTTGTGTACCTACCCCAAATAGCCCGACTGACAGTCATTGATCTTACCGAAGTAGCCCGTTGAACT
>MIQA02001011.1:0-46864 GCA_001887855.2 Sclerospora graminicola | reverse complement strand
CGAAGTAGGTGCTGCAACATCTTGGTGCAACATCTTCCACATCATCCAACGCGCAACATCATCAGCAACATCACTTCATATGAAATTTACGGAAAATAACTTACGCTGTGGTCTCGTACTTAGTCTTAGTCATACACGTATTATAAATTAAACTCACTGTGGTTGGTTCGTAGCTGGTCCTGCGTTCGTATCCATCCGCGTGGGACTGCACGTGCAGGTACTAGTGTGTGGATGACCATTTGCACACAAAGTTAAAACACACGCAACAAGTTCATGTCATGAAAGAGCCGCGAGCTAGAAAAGCTGGGTATAGAGCCTTCGGTCGCAAGCAGGTGCTGTACTCATACTTCTTAAAGGGATATATTCGTTTATGACGCTTTAATTGGTGACAGAATAATCGCAAGAATGTTACATGACGGCAGCCAAGATGATTCAGGTGTGATCGGTACAAACAATACATGTGATGTTGCAAGCTGACAAAACAACATTTGTTATGAATAGAGTTGCATGAATTCGTTGAGCTTATCGCTGGATAGGAGGCTGAGCGCCAGCTACATGCTGACAAAGTAGTGAAGTCGTATTCAAAAATGTAATGAACGATTTCGTCTTCCTTAGTGAAGCAACTTCCTTCTAGTGTAACTCACCTTATTTATAGGCAGAAAACAGAAAGAAGCAGCACCTGCTGATGGCAAGAACTCTGGTAAAAGCGACACGATTGATAAAAAAGATAATGAGCAGAAAATGAGATACGAGCATCCATCAGCTTCAACTGCAGCGGGGATACCTCCACCCAGGTCAAAGATCTGCACGTTACCTTTTCGTCGACCCGTAGGCTATAGCGGTGGCCGTAAGTTCGTTGATAATATGAATTTGCGAGCAATGAGACTTGGCGAGGAACACCGGAACGTTGACACAGTGTCCACCTGGTATGCTGTTTACGCTCTAAGTTTTATTTTCCGTAAAATATCTTCACCTCTACTGTGTGTGGCCCACATCGATATTTATGTTGACTGTGTGTTGCGTAATCGAGTTTAATGTTGCGTGTATGTAGCCTGATGGGCGATGTTGCGAGAGAAGCCCATCTCCCTGAATGTTGCAGTAAGGGGCACCCCTAATATCAGACACGTCTCATAGTCCGGCGCACGATCTCTGAGGAATGCTTGCTTAGCCTAAATTAGGATAATTTTGTTCAATCAGCAGACAGGTGGAATCCGCATGAACCAATGAAAAGCTCGAATCATGGACTAGGCGGTGGTGTAAAGGGCTATCCTTAGAGATGTCTGAAAAAATATACAAGCTGACAAAAGTCGACCAAAAATTTCGCGGAAAATCTTTATAGAAATGTCGCTGAAAAACCTAAAAGCTGACACAAGTCGACCTAAAATATCAAAAACAGTAATGTTTCGCGGAAAATCTTTACTGCGAAAGGCTGCTGCTTTCGGTTAATCAGCCAATCGTGGCACGTGTAGCAAAAATACAGACATATAATTGGCCAGCTGATGGTTCCTGCGGAAAACTGCTGTACTGCGGAAACTCGCTGTGTTACGTTTGCTTTTTTTGTTATAAATTTAGGTTTCGAAGGATCTGGATACCGACCGCATCATTCCCCATAGTTTATTTACGATGGCTGCAAAGACTGTGCTTATCTCCGGTAGTAATCGTGGCATAGGCCTCGCATTCGCCACGCACTACAAGAACGAAGGCTGGCAAGTAATCAGTTGCGTTCGTAATATCGATGCTGCCACCGAAGTGCGTGTTGAATCCCCCAATAATCTTGCCCTTCATTCTCGTTACTCACTCAATCTTTCGTTCTCTATAATTGTATTCTTATAGTTGAAAACTCTTCAGCCATGGAAACTACTGACTTTAGATACAAGCAATGAAGAATCGATCAATACCCTGGCCAAGACGTTGGTGAATGTCCCGATCGATCTATTGATCAACAACGCTGGGATCCTGGAAGCCCACGATCTCGAGGCGACAACGAAAGCGGATCTCATGCGTCATTTTGAAGTCAATACTGTCGGTCCGTTTTTATTAACAAGAGCGCTCCTTCCGAATCTTCGCTTGGCTGTCCAAAAAGCTCATAAAGCGGCTTTTGTCGCGCAAATCACGTCGAGAATGGGATGTGTGGCCGACAATACCTCGGGCGGCTATTATGGCTACCGTGCGTCCAAGTCGGCCTTGAATATGATAACAAAGAGTCTTGCCGTGGATCTCCAAAAGGAACAAATCGGCTGCTTGTTGCTACATCCAGGATACGTCAACACCGCGATGGTTGGTTTTCAAGGAACGGTATCGCCGGAGGACAGTGTCAAAGGCATGACGTCGATCATTGCGCGTGCGAAACTCGAGGATTCCGCCAAAGTTTTTCACTATGAAAAAGGAGACGTCTTGCCGTGGTAAAATGGCAAAAAGTGCATTTTTAGGCTAACCAGTCTTCTCGAGCAACTTAACGAATGAAACTGCCGGTTAAGGTTTTTTTTTTTCACGGTAGTTGTGGCGTTTGAGTGTGTTAATTATGGCCGCAATGCGTGCAGGTGAGCTCCGGGATCCGACGTTAGAGGAATTGTATACCGGTCCATTACGTGCACTTCCGGATGAGATCCAGCAACTTGGTACCGAAGACACGGCGTGTACCTTTTGTGGCGTGAGTTACTTTGTCTTTGCTGAAGTGCAAGCATTGCAAACGACAGTGAAACAATATAAAGAGACTTTTCGAGTAAGTTGACATGATGAAGGATAGGATAGTGAAAAATGGCAATTAAAAACAATATGGATGTTGTGCTCTTGCTCCAGCAGGAACGAGCGGAATCGAGCAAGTTGCGGACAGAGATTGCGACTTGCAAGGATCAATTTCAAGAGATCGTCGCGACATGTCATCATCATATCAAGACACTCGCGAACGAGAAGCAATGGCAACGCGCTAGTACTCAAAACGTCCAATATCAATTACAAGAGACTCAAGCGCATCTTGACGATGCTTTGGAAAAGTATCGACAGTTAGAGAATAATTCCAAACGTAACGAAGAAGCCCACATTTTAAGTGACCAAAAACTCCGTACGCAAATTACTCATCTATCCAGTCAAGTAGGCAGCTATACCGCCTTGTCCGAGTCATTACAAGCAACATCCAAGGCAGAGAATGCCAGAACCATCAAAAGATTCACATCTTGAAAGCCACTGGTCGAAACTCAAGCATTCAACAACATTGAGTCGTGAGTTTTCATCATCACAAAGAGCAAGTGACAGCTTTAACGGAACGCCTAAACGTCGAAGCAAGCACGACACGAGAGCTACAAGAGCAGCGATGTTGTACGCAAGCTGAAATGGAACGACTCGTGCGTACAAATGAGACTGAACGTCATGCAATGACTCATAACCTTCTTCAGCTGACAGAACAGATACAAGATCTGACAACCCACCGTGATCAATTGCTGAAAGAGATTCAACGACAGCAGAAAGAGATGGACGATCAGATCAAAGCCCTACGTCTTGAAGCCGACGAATTGCACGGTCAGATTAGTGTACGCACGCTTTCGTACGAACAAAAGCGAGACAAACATGCGCTCGAGCTCGAACACATCCGTGAAGAACAACAACTTGAACTGCGTCAGCTCCAACAAAACCACATGAAAGCTATCGAAACCATCAAAACCACTCACGACGTGGAGCTAGAGACTGTCAAGGCCAGGGCGGCAGCTCTTCACACACAAAAGGAAGAAACTGCACGGCAGATGATTGCAGCGATGCAAGAGAAGCTCGTGGACGCGGAACGCCAAGCAACTGAGTGGAGAGATCGCGCGATGCATGACACCAGCGAACGAGAGGTAACAATCTGTACGAGTAATAGCTTCAACACGTTGTTTTTGAACCCCTTTTGTACGTACAGAATCTCCAACGCGTCGTACAGAATTGGCAGAAGCAACTGAAAAAGAGTGAACGCGCACGCGCTGCGATAGAGAACGAACTAAAAAGTGTTCAAGATAAAGCTGAAGATGATATAAAGAGCGTACGCCAAGCATTGGACGAGACTCAAGCTAGTCTCCACGCTGAGAAGATGGCGCTTCAAGAGCAGGTCGAGAATCTGCACGACCAGTTAGAAGCGCTCAAGTCACAGCAGCAGCAAGCTGCATCTCCTCACGGAAAACCAAATCAAGAAGGTGAGAATCAGGAAAGGAACGAGCACGAACGGATCCTCGAGCACTTGCAGCAGCATCTCACGCAAAAAGATCGGGTACGTACAAAAAACCGATTCCGTGCGTACAACAACCAATTCCATCCGTCCACTTTTTCCCTAGGAAATTGCCCTGCTTCAACAAACTGTACATCGCGAATGTATGGAACGAACGACGTTGTTAGCGCGCGTGCGAGGCGTCAAGATATGTCCCGAGTCGGCATTGCTGCCATTGGAACCGTCCACATCGATTGACACTTCGAACAATGCGAGAGAGGAGGAGAAGACCATGGAGCCTCCACCGCCATTCAAGGCTTTAGTGTACGAGAAACTGCGACGACGACCGCGGCGCCCGCCTGCTCAAAAGTAGCCACCTTCGTCCTCCTCAGTCTCGTCTTCGCTTGCGCTGCTGTCGCTTTTCATCCAGTACGTGACATTTCCCTGCATGATCCGAGCAATTCGTTCCGTTTCCGAGTCACGAGGAGGAAAACCAGACGAATGCCTGCCCGAATCTTTCGTTGCTTTTGTCCATACGCTCGTGAAACGGAGCGATGCTGGCTCGATCGTTGCCAATTTGTCTGCTCTACTGCGTGAGAGTGACAAAACGGGTAAACTGTCGGTCTTTTTGTCTTCTGGAAACATCCAGTTCGATGCCAACGCGTTCTCGTCGTTCAAATCCTCGTCATCTTTCGACGGTTCAGTGCGTTCAATCATTTGCATCTCGTCCACTTGCTCAAGCTCTGCGTTTGTCTCCTGACAAAGCACGTGCTGAGAGGTTAATGGACAATCCTGTCCCGGTGAAACCAGCAGTGTTGAATCGATTGAAACTGGTACATCAGTGGAACCCTGAATTATCTCAACCGGGCAATCAAGTTGCTCTTCAATCTGCTGATCTTTTGAAACTTTGGCCTCAACATCCGAGTCTTCTTTCTCCATTTCTGCTCGTTCAATCGCGTTCAATCGCCTTTCAAGTCGCTTCCAACATTCTCCAACATATTCCTCCACCGCCTTCTCCTCCTTCTGCTCGCTGACTTTTTTCCTGTCGAAAACGACTTCCCCACCATCCTTTATCTCCTCTGTCTCGTCACCTTCTCTCGTTTCCAAACGTGCTTCTTCGCCCGTCAATTCCAACGTATCAACTTGAATCGCTTTGTCCACCATAATCTCAACGGTGCGATGGACGTGCCGTTCGTCGCCTCTCTCACTTCTCCATGGCCACCTTCGATGTTCTTCAGAGTCTTTCTGCACCAGACCTGGATCTGAATCAAAAATGGAACAGAGCCGCCGCCGCTCTTTCCTGTCGATGCTCGAGCCCGTCGTTCAATGCTATTGTCACTCAATTCACCGGCGTCTTTTCATGCGTACAAATGGGCATGCTACAAGGCGATTTGTCCGCACCATTCTGGTCGTACAACTCGACCGACTCCATCTCACGAGCAACTGTTTCTTCCTTCTGCCTCTCCTTTTCAGCTTCTGCTTCACAGCACACAATTGTGCAATCACTGGACCCAGCGTTCTGAACATTGTCAGAGTCTTGAGCTTCTTTTTCAACAGGCAACTCGGCTTTTTCGACGTCAGCATGTGGACAAACCCAACCATCTACTTGATCTTCAGTTAATGGTGACGCCTTTGGGGTTTGATCCGCTTCCAAGGCATCTACAGGAGGCTCCTGATGCGTGTCGACCTCCGTCTCATCGCCTAGAGGCTCCATTGCCACGTCTTTGCGTATCGTTTCGTCATCACTTTCAGGTACTTCCTTCGCATCGCTTGAGCAACTCGTAGCTCATTCGCATTCATTTTAGAGACTCATCGTAATCAAAAGACTGCTCCTGTTTTTCCACATCGACAATCTCCAAGGGATCGAAACCATCTTTCTCTTCTTCTTCTTCTTCTTCTTCTTTCTCGTCGTCTTCCTCTTCCCTTTGACTTTCACTCAGTGCCATCACGACGTTCGTTTCTTCGACCTCATCCCGTCCCTCACTTCCATTCTCTTCACCATCCACTGCAGTCTCAAAACCAATACAAGACCTCCCGACGCTCGTCTCACCTCGCTCTTTCTCGTCCACGCTACCGAGATCATCACTCCCCGAATCTTCTACACTTAAAGCCTCTTCCGTCTCAACCTTCTCGTCCTCAGCCTCAACCTGAGCTCTTTCCGTCTCCCATTCGCTTCCACTTGCCGTCATCTCTTGCTCCCTTTCCAAGTCATTCTCCGTCTCTTCCTCGTCCTCTCCTTTCTCTTCTTTCTCTTTCTTTCTCTTCTTTCTCCTCTTCTCCCACCGCTACCATCCCTTTCATCTTCTTCACGCTCTTTTGTCTCTTTCTTCTTTCGCTCGCTTGTGATCCCAAAGCCACAGACTCGACACATTACTGAATCCACAGCAGCGTGTTTTCGAGCCTGCACGCCACGGACAATCCCTTGCAGCTTGACCAGAGCGTCAATTGTCGTGGCAAACGCTACAATCTTTCATCATTTTAGCACCGTCAGTAGCTCATCATCAACCTCCCCAAAAGTTCCACTTTCAGAACCTGTTCTGGTGTCCCAAGACACAATCGAAGCGAAAGACGGCCTTCTTGCTCGCCTGTAAACGGATTCTCAACTCGAAACGCACCCTCAACGCCTACAAATGGCAATCTATTGTCCCACAAGCTGCCACGATCCCTACAACAACCACAAATGAAAATTCAACCTTTTGCATCCCTCTCTTCCTCTTCCTGGACACACTACGCACCTTGGACACGTATTAAACCGTGCCAGCGGCACTTTTACAAGCCCCCGTAGAACTTGCTCGTCGTCGTGTTCATGGTACAACCAGATTTCAAGAATCTACAATCTCAATCATCAGTCAAATTTCTACAATAAGCCACATGGTCTCTTGTCCTCCTCTTCTTCTTCTTACCATGTACTTTGTCGTGAACCATTCGCTTGCATTGGACGAGGAAAAGACGTGTACGTGGCCAGGAAAGTCAGCACGCCATCGTGGCGAGTTTTTGAACCATCGAGGGCCTTGTAATCGTCGCGTAATCGTTCGTTTCTGCTCGTCAGTCGACGACAAACCAAAGCGAGTGAATGGCGAGGGCACAACGTATTCTAACGCCACATGCGACGGCTCCAAGCTTTGTTGTGGTTGTTTGTGGTTTCTTCCACGTTTGGATTGATCGTTTCGACGTGAGAGTCCCTTGTTCCACGCCACGTGTTTGTCAATTGATAGCGTCTCTAATAGGACAGCAAAATGCAAGAATCGAAAGCTTGGAGCCGCCTTTTTTGGTGTATGGACACTTGTTGTGATTAAGGGACTCGCGTCATTACTTTTTCGACTCGATTCGGAGCTTTTCGAGCTCAAAATGGACAAAATATCGTCATCTTGACTCGCATTTGATCCTTGATACTGCTCTGCACTTGGTTCGTTCTCTATAAACGCAAAGGTTACGGCGAGGGACCCTACAGGACGCTTCGAGGGCTTGGACGTTGCCTTTTTCTTGATGGAATGGTCACGTTCGACGACATATAGCTCCACTTTGGTCGTCCAAGTTTTTTCAGAAAGAATGGAAAAGAGCGTGGTTGTACGCACGGTTCCTTCCAGGTGGATACATTTGGACGCACGCGACTGGAATTGCTGGTCGTGCCGCTTTTTCTTGCGTTCGACATCGTACAGATTTTCACAATCGGACATAAAAACGAAACCATTCCATCGACTTTGGCTGCGTCTTTTCACTGCTCGTACACTTTTCAAGTCCAGACGTGGGTACAACGAGCGACATTGTACTCACGCGTTCCAGCTGCCAGTATCGTTTTCGTAATGATGTCGTGACGGCAAACGCGTGCACTTCTTCTGGCAACGGCAGTGAATCGTTTACCAGATTCGGTCGCAATAAGGACGCAATATGATCGTGCGAAACGCGAATTTCGATGGGACTAAAGCGACTGGATACAGAGGACGAAGTCCGGAGCTGTCGAAGCTCGGAATCGACAAACGTCGGGTCGAATTCGAGCGCTTCAAATGTGAGCATCAACGAATGCAGTTCTTTCAATACTCTGTGATCCAGTGCCGTCGTGTTTTCAATCAATGTCGTCTCGTTTCGCTCTTCTTTAACGCTTGATATTGATGTCGCAAGAGCTTCGTCGGACATTTCCACGGGCTGAACAGTTTGATCGTCCATTTTTATTTCGTTAGGCTCTTGCGTACAGATTTTTGAATCTTGTTGCACTGCTTTTTCCATGGACAAGTGCAACGCTTTGCCTTTCTCTAACAGCTGACGAAGCCGCTTAGCATTTGGATTGGATTCGGCTACGTCGAATTCTTGGTACGTTTTTGAAATGGAAGCGTCTTGTTTGAGTTTTACCGGTGAAATGTGCGTACAATTAATTGCGGATTCGGACAAGGGCGTGTCATATATTGTCGAGACAATAATGTCCGTTTCACTTTGTGCATCCGATTGGGTATCGTTTGCATTGTCGTCATATTTCAATAATCCAGTAGACTCGATGGGCTCGATTTCTAAATTTGTCTTTTCCACATTAGGTACGCCTAGAGTCGCGTTATCGTCATTTTTCAATTCTTGATTTTCCCATTGGACACGAAAACTTACGGCCAAATATCCCATTATTACTTTCGTCTCTTTCCCATTTGCGCGGATCTCGCACAAACCATTTTCTTGACCAAGCGCGACTAATTTCTCGGCCGCAGTCATCACCTTATTGTCGCAATAAGTATTGAGCGGGAACAAACTTTCGCCAATTTTTCGTCTCGACTCGCGATCGATCACTTCTAATGTCAAATTCTCCATATCGTGAAAATATTCCAATAACGATTCTGGACGTACACAAACGGGATATTTCATGGCAACCGCTCGCATGGTGCCATTTTGAGGCTCCGTTACTTGGGTCCAGCCATTTTCGGATAATAACGTGGGTCGAAAGAGACTCCCCGGGGGCTCTTCACCCCACCACCGCACACGTACGAGCGAAACTTGCGGCAACGCGGACAAACTCACGGCGCTCGGTAAAATATGGGTAATACAAAGTGTCACATAGCCGCAGCACGTGCCGGTGACTTGAGGAGGTAGAAACGATCCCGTGAGTTCCTGTGGTAGGGAGAGATAGCGTTTGGCAAGCGACATTCGAAGTGTGACATTTAGAGTGAAAGTTGAAAAAGTATTGTCAAACTTCAAAATGTGGAGATAGCATTAAATATTGTATGTACGATTGGGGTTCACAGTGGGTGCAAGTTAGGGGTGGTCCATCTCGAAGACTTTATCCAGTTCCGGCTTTCTTGCCTCCTTTTCAGGAACTTTGGACTCCGTTTCAGCCAACTTTTGCAATTGGTTAGGTAATAACTCGGGAGACCATTCACTATCTCGCCTTCTGTGTAGCGATGCTAACGCGACTTTGCTCAGATCCTTAAATTTCACTCTTCCATGACTTTGTTCCGCCATTGCTCGGAAATTTTCCCCACGACGTAAGGCAAGATGAAGGTTTGTGCGTTGATGGGGCAACATCGAGAGCATATCGTCGGCTACCAAGACGGATGCCAATTGACTTAAGAAATATGTACTCACAGCTGGCGAGATATTTTCCAGTATCCTACAAACATAAAACGTAAACAAAAAAAAGAAAAATAGATTGTAAACAATTTTTGTACGACCAAACATGAGCGAACATTCATACTTGAAATCGGGAATCGTCAATGAGTACAAAATACATTTGCTCGAGATCACGGTAGCCGTCGAGACGGTGCGATAGAGCTCATCAGGCTGTGCCATTAGCGCATATTGTTCAAACACGGCGTTTTCACCAATGATGCGACCAAGATTTGTGACGGAATTTTCCAGATGACACTCTCCTTCGACAAGAAAAAACGTCTCGATCCCAGGACTGCCACAGCGACAGACCGTCTCACCTCGTTGAATACAAACGGGTTTCATCAGAAACAGTGCGTACGAAACAAACCCTTTGAACGAATCTTCCATGACTGTAATCAGAGGAATTGAAAACAACGTCTCGACTGCTACGAGACGTGCGACGTCAAAGCGCAAATTCGGCGCCATTTTGTCAAATAGCTGCAGCAAAAGAACAGAAAAGGTTACAACAACCCGTCGGACATATTTCCATTCGTACAAGATGCGCTTTCTTTTTTTTGTACCTTTTGTTCAGGAAAAAGACTGGTACATTCAATATGATGATGGTAATGCTGCGCGTACGTACATATTTTGTTAGTGTACGATCAAACTAAAAGTTCTGGTAATCCTTACCGTCTTGACATTCGCGTAAAGCCGTTCACCCACCGATGAATACCGCAAATAATCTTTCATTTCTGTCATCAAGAGTCGATATTCTCGATCACTTGGGTCCAGGTTTCGGATTAACGTCATGACTGATGAAATAATGTAACCAAAGACCGTGGCATTCACAACGACGAGAATAATAACAACCACAAGCTCATACGGGGAATGAAGACTCGGTTTGACATCACCGTATCCTACAGTCGTAAGTGTCGTAAATGCCCAATATACTGCTGCAATGTAACGGTCCGCAATGGGTACACGATCCGAACACTGGATCAATAGAGGTTCATTGGGGAAAAAAGCGTCCACACACCACGTGTGATACCCCGCCGACTCGCTCACCAACATGACACCATGAAATACACAGGCATTCCAATGACAAAAGATCGACATGATCATCAAAAGCTTGAACAGTCGTTCAGTTGATGGACTCAACTATCAAAACAGCACACAAGACCGTCGCGTTAGGCGATTGGGATTGTACGTACAAATTCCTCGATTTTTGTGTTTTTTTACCTGAACCGTATCACGGATACGCCCAAACACCCGACTGAGTTTAATCAAACGCGTTAATTTCAGTAGTCGTGCAATGCGAAAGAGTCGTAGAAGCTTCGTAGGGAAGAGTCGAATGGTCTGATTGGATGTACCCACGGCAGCTCTGTCCGACGACAACACGTTTGTGAGGACAAAAAACAAAAAACAAAAGACAAAATAAGAAAATTGGACGACCAAAAACACCAACAAGCACGTACTGGAACACTTCATCGATCGGGACAGTCGAGACAAGATCAAGGAGGAACCAGCCTTTTATATACCGCCAAAAGAGTGTCCGTGGATTGTAAATCAACTTGCGCTCGTCATCAAAGTACGCCGTGCGAAAGTTCAGGATAATATCCACAAAGAAGAAGCCATCAATGATCATTTCAAGCACATACCACGTCCCCTGGGCATCGAGATTGTAGCCCAATCGAAAGGGGACGACAATAATCGAGTAGACAATGCCCAGACCAATCAAGAATTGCCACAAGACAATAAAGGGTTCTTGTGGATGAAAGAGATACGTGCCTCGGAGCATAATGCGCTCGGACTTGAGACTCCGTTTCTGCTGTTCATGTGGAGAATCACGTATCTTGGCAATCATATCGTGCAATTCCGTCTCCTCTGCAGCACTCGCACGCGAAGCGTGTCCTCGATCTTCGTCGCGATTTTCCACCATCTCCTCTGTCGTTTGCGGCGAAGACAGCTCTTTCTCAGGCACTGCCGGTGCTTGGATCGTAGTGTCAGTGGAAGGCGTCAAGCTTTCCGGGATAGCACCAGCATCGGCCAAGACCTCGAGTGAATTCGTGGACGATTCCTCTCGTTCACTGTACTTGGCACGCTTTGAACTTAATGGCTCGAGGATCCCCAGTTTTGGTGGAGCTTTGGCTTCTGAAATTGTACCCGGTAAAGCTCTGAGCGTCGCTTTCCGACCCTGAGCAATCGATTTGTACGGTCGCATTAACGCATTCACTGCGTTGATCAACGGTACTTCCTCCGTCTCGGACCATGCGTGCGTACACTTTTCATCGTCCAATCGCGGCAAAGTCGTCGCCTCGGGCTTGACACTTGGCGACATGAGAGGCGTCACACGCGCAGGTCGACTCGAGATATTGGCAATCGAAGTCTTGATCACGACTTCGGGAAAGTCGGCGCTTTTGGGAAACAGGGGCAGACGCGAGACGGGTTGAGTACTGGATTGAAAGGCCGAGGAATCGGCTCGTCGTCGCATGTTTGTTAAACTCGCCCCCGCGCTTTCTCGAAAATGTTTCGTCACTTCTGGCCAACTCAGACCTATACACGACACGTTCATGTCAAGACAAGACAGTTTTTAAGCTTCTTGTTGACGCCACGTACTGATTTTTTGAATGGCTTCGCGGGAGAGGAAGGTTAATTCACTGTACGATTTTGCAACCGCAGAGCAGATGCGTACACCATTGCCATGCTCGTGGTCGTACACTTCAAGCTGTCATCGAATAGGATGTCGATTAGTTGGTCGTACATTTTTTTTCGGTAGTTCGAATTCTCTTGCCACGTACGTACCTCTCCGAAATGGTCGCCGACACTCATAGTCGACAAGCGAATATCATCTTTCCCACGTGTCGCCGTCTTGACGAGCTGTACTTTGCCTTTGAGGATAAAAAACACATGCGCTGCAATTTCCCGCTCGACATAAATGTACTCATCTTTGAGCATCGCAAATGGACGCATGGCCATGACCAGGTCACTGATGAGACTATCGGGACATCGGACAAAGTACTTGACACTCGAGACAATCTTGGAATGCACTTGATGGATCTAGCAAACACCAGTCACGTTTCTTTCTCCATTAAAAAAAAAGAAAAGATCCCCATTTCCAAAAAAAAAACTTTTATGATTGTCAAACGTACCATATCATTCCGAAGGGCATTGGGCAAGCGTTTGAGAATTTGCGTCTCGTTGAAGACGGAGCGATTTTGATAATAGTATTCAAAATGATGTCGAATCTTGTTGCCAATGTGTTTGGGCATGCGATGTGAGATGATGTATTCTTTTACGAGGGTCATGCGTTCATCATATCTCGCTACCGTCACATCCAAATTGGTCACCAACGTCGAGATCGTCCCGATCACATACCCAAAGAACGAGACACCCACGGCCATGACGGTGATATTCAGTAATCGTTCCGCATTATTACGGGCCACAATGTCCCCGTATCCGATCGTTGTCTACAAAAAAAAAGAAAGCACAAAAAGTTTTTTTTTGAGTTAGAAAGAAGGAACGCCGTGTTTTTTCTTTTCTTCAATGACAAGAAAAAACATTTTTTTTTACCATGGTAATGATGGCCCAATAGACGGATCGAATGTACTGGAGCATGGTCTCATCGTTTGGTTTACATGCTGGATCGTGGGCAATACTAATGAGCCACGACTCTTTCGTGTTGGATCGACCTACTGCAAACCAGACACAGGCCACGAGATGGGCGATAAAGAGCATTGTTAAGGCCAATTTCGCAAGCGAGACCAGACTCTGATTGGTATACACGGCGTCTTCGAGATTTGCAAACACTTTTCCAAGTCGTCGAATCCGTGCGAGCTTAAAGAGACGCAGGATTTTCAATCCTCGTAACAATTTCGTCGACAGGAACGCTGCGTGGGCACTATTGGCAACCCCAAAGCCTTTGGCCAAGAGCTCGAACGGTAACGTGGAGCAGAGATCAATAGCAAACCAGCCACGGAGATAGGCTTTCAGCATGATGAGAAAACTGTACGAAACTTCACCATTCGGTAACGGGAGTCCCGTGATGAAATTCAAGCCAATGTCGATGAAAAACACCACGTCCATGGCGATTTCCAGCACGGCAAAGCCATCCGTCGCATCAATTTGAAAACACACGCGATAGGGCACCATAAGCGTCGTATAGAGCACGAGACACGTGAGGAACGAGTCCCACATTCGTTTCCCCGCGGCATCGGGATTGATAAAGTACCGTGGTTTCACTGGACGACGTGCAGGTCGTCGACGTTGACCGACATAGGAAGGAATGTTGCGCTTGACGGTGCGCCAGAGCACGCGGCCATTTCTCGAAGGCCGTTGACCAGGCCCATGATGTCGAAAGCCAGGCATGACAGCGCGTTTTTTTCAGCATGCGAGGGCCCTTTCGAGACAAAACGTTGGACGATGAGAGAGAGGAGAGAGAGAGAGAGAGAGAGAGAGAGATGGAAGAAAAGAAGGAAGGAAAACGGCGTGGAACCAAGCTACATGGACGACCGGCGATGCCGAGGATGGAACAAAGCGGCCCTAGAGTTTGAGGGTGGAAACTGTCGAGACGAGCAAAAATAACATTCCGAGAAGTGAAAAAAAGCTATTTTTTCATTGTGCATTTCATGGCATGCGGATGCGGTTTTTGTTTTTGTTTTATTCTTGTTTCTTGGGGGAAGAAGCTCGACGGGGAGGCACGAGCGTGAAATACACAAAGAGACTGAGACTCACGAGATGCGGGAGAAAGTACCAGGAACGCCAAATGGCAAGACACCGACGAATGTCGAGGATTTCAAACGCGACACCAGCGTATTGCATGGCAAGCCACGTGAAAAAGACACCCGAGATATCGTAGACGACGGCGAGCGGGTGGGAAGTACCATCAAAGTATGAAAAGAAGATGGCGTGAGGATGAGCGGTCCGATCCTCTGTGTAGTGGAAATACGGACGCAAACGACGACGAAGATCTAGAGCATCAAGAGGAACAGGTTAGAGAGAGAGACAGAAGGCAAGACGAGCGTTTTTTTTCTGGCGAGGAAACTCACGCTTTCCCACTTCAATGTAGATGCCACCCAACAAGAAAAACAAGTAATAGCCCGGTGAGATTCCCTTGAAAAGAGCAAAAGAACGCGTTAGTGGTCGATCGCTGGGGAATGTAGAGCATGGATATCGTAGTCTACACTTACATGCCATAAAGCACTGACAAAGAACGACGCCATGGTGGACAAAAGTCCCGGTTTTCCCGACTTGGACACGCCAACACGTTGATAAATATCTACAAAAAAAGCAGTTTTTAAAGGAAAGCGTTATTTTTTTCGACGATGAAGATCTCCATCGGTATGTGAAAAAAGGTAGACGTACAGGTGTTGATCCATCTTGCAACACCCATGTTCCAATTGTTGGTAGCTACTCGGACGTTGACGGGGATCTCTACAAGGAGAAGATTGTTCGTGGTGATACCATTCCTAAGAAAGCAGAAGGTTAGAAAAAAGATTTTCAGACAACTTTTTGTTTCTGGCTACGTACCATTTTCCAGTTTTCGGCACGTAACCAACACCGGCGATAGCGCTTGCAGCTTCAGCCAGTGACCATACCAAGTACTATCAATGAAAAGTAAAAGACAGAAATTAAGAAACACTTTTATAACAGTCTACAATAAAACAAAAATAAACAACTTACGAAGCGACTACGATAGAGAACAACCCGAACGCACATGAGAATACAACGCATTGCCCACGACGACTTTGGATAAAAGTCTGGCGAATCAATTTCTTCAACTGGATATTGCATCGATGCAAAGAAGCCTGCCACTGAAATCTATCCGGATTGAATACGTACAAAGATCAGCAATGAAATTATCAGGTGAAGTAGAAAGAAAAATCATAGACCCACCAGTACAACAAAGAAATTGCGCATGTGCACTTGGAACGGAGCAACGCGAATGTCCTAGCAGAAAGAAGACATTTCTTTCATCAAACTACGTTCAGAAAAAAAGTGTTTTTTTCGAAACACAAACTTACCTTCATCCAATACAAGTAGTTTTTATATTCAAAAATCGGACCAGCTAGATACGTGGGGAAAAAGAAAATGTAACCTGTACAAAGAACAAAAAGAGGTCTATTAGCACTGGCAAAACAAAAAGAAGCAAATTACTGAAAATTCACCAAAGTAGGGAATCAAGGCAGGAATTTCCAGAAGCTCATTCTGAATCATTACAGACGTCTTTTTTTCCTTTGGCAAGCCGCCGTCACTGTAACTGATCGCGATACTGCCGAGCTTCAGGGTTAAAACCATTTGAGCCGCATCCCAAACAAGATCCGGGCTATGATATTCACGGTAGTAATGTCTGCAACAGCCACGGCAAATAGCCACATTACGTAAAAAACACTTTTTGAGAAAAAAATCATGCTATTTCGTACACTCCTGCGAGATACGCAAATAGCATCGGTAGCGCAATTCGACCGACAAGGTTTCTAAAGCATAGACCGAAATCAAAACTTAGTTCAATCCAATTTCTAAAAAAAATGAGTAGCCTTCATACCTCGGGACAAACATCATAAGGAGATACACCACCCCAGCTGTGCCAATTGTATGTAACACTGCTAGATCGGACACAAAGACAGCAGCAAAGAGGCCTGCCACGATATTGAACACATGACCTAATAGAATAATTACAAAAAGAATAAGTCCATTCTATTATCGTCGCCATAAAAACAGGTGCGCATACGGGACGTCTCGTTGCGTGTCAAATGGATGAATGGAGCTACAAGGCTACAGCTCGCCAGCGCGACCATTAGGCGGAAACCATTGACAGGAAGGTGTTCATTCTGTGCAATGGCATCGATCGGACCACGGATAATATCCATCCGTTTGCTCTATTTCTCGTCAACTTAGTCAAATTCGAGAATGCTTAACTAACTGATCCTTTTTTAACCGGTAAGTTATGTAAATAAAAAGACATGTGTAGACTTAAATGTCGCTAAAGCAGTCGACGGAAGGCCACTTCGCGCACGTGAAATGGAGTGGACACGACTCGAACGTCTTGTAAACGCAGTTTCCTACCGATTTCAAGAGTCAAAAGTAACGATAAGTTAGTTGTCTTTTTTTCCTAAAAAAAAGAGTGAGACTGACGTACCCTGAGACTGTTGTTTGCAACAATTGGAGTCGCATTTGAGTCGCACGTTCCCGATCGTGTTCATTCTTGAGATGAAAAGCATCGAGCGAGCCATAAACAAGTGTCTCTAACTGATTCGTTGCGTGAGGCACGTTCTCGCTTGCTAAAAGGGCCGAAGGAAGCGGTTCTTGCCACTGGACAAACGACGGCCACATTCGTAGCACAAGTTGTTGGAATTTCAAGTCGCGGTCCTGACAAAAGCAAAAGAATAACAAAAACACACACAAACACATGAGAAAACGTTTCTAGTGTACTCTTAAGCCACTGCATTACCTCGCCAGGTTTCATTCCAGCCACCTCGTCGTCAAAAGCTTTGCGAAAAATGGACAAGGCAGCATCATCATCCACGATTTTAGGTAACAATTTCAGTGCTGGTTCACATGTCATCACTATACAGCAACAAAAAAAACACGTAAAAATCTGAGCATGTTGCCCCCAGAAATGCTTGCTGACAACGTACCAGAGGACGAGTTGGCCACACAAGCAAGCGTTTTCCTCATTAGACCCATATATTCGGCGAGAATCGGGAGAGCTACGAACGGAGCAATCACCATGGGCGGCATTTTGCGTACATAAAGTTGAAGATCGTCGGCTAGGACATCGATAGGGACACTTTTAATCCCCATAAGAGGAAGAGATGGTTTTGTAAACATGTTTGTTAACGCGCGCCAGCCTGTTCGACGACGCAGGAGCTCGTCGTGCTCGATATCAATTGGAGCATTCGCAGTTCCTCCCCATAGTTTTTCTTTTCGCCGTACAATTGTCACCCGTTTCGCCAGCAACTGGCGAACGGGGATCTTACACCAACAACAAACCATTTCTCGTATCCTCGTCTCGCTTCCACCGTTCTCTTCTTCCTCATCATCATGTTGTTGTACGCTCGGCTTGAGTTGATGCTCGTCAGGATTTAATTGAAGATGGACGATGAATTCCACGAGTACGTACAATCGGTCGTTTACTGCATTTGTACGCACGAGAAATTTGTACTTATCCTGTTTCGTCGCTTTTTTCGAAAATTCCCACACGTCTTCTTCGCCTTCGTGCCAATAGACTGGAACTTCATGCACGTTACCCACCACAGTCCCGGCCCTTGTGTTCTTGGCCTCGTTTCGTCGAGATCGAGAGGCTCTGGTCGTTCTCGACACGCCTTCTTGCTCTTGAAATAGACAAACATGTACGCACCGCTTGACGACATCATTCTCTCGCGTATCAAACGGTTTGGGCACCCCCGCAGCTCTTTTCAACGACACGATTGCTTGAGCTTCGACATTCTCCGCTAACTGCAACATCCGATACTCTTCACTCTCCGTATCCAGTCGAGTGAGCGTAAACCAGGACGATTCCTTCTTGTCGGTCAGTCGCGTATCCAACGCTAAAGCTTCAATGGTTTGAGGTGATGGAAACGAAAGCACGTGTTCCATGGTATTGCCATGCAATGTTCGACACGTTGCTGCTGATGAAATGGCAGGACGAAAGTTGGACGGAATCCCAAAGAACATGAGCAAACTACGATCAATGTCGGTGGGTACACCCCGCACAATCTTCTTCATGGCCGAGTAAGCCAATTGGGACGATGGATCCAACGACGCAAGGAAGCGCTTGTGCTGTCTCCCGCTGTCTTGCGCGCCATATTTGCGATGACAGGCTTCCAGTGTTTTCATAAACTCAATGAATTCCTCTTCACTGATCACCCCATCGCCGTCTTGATCAATGAATTCGAGCAACGCATGCTGCTCTTCTATCGCCAGCTCAATCTGGAGCACTTTGTACATCAAATATTCAAATTCTTGCTCGTCCAACGCGCCATTTTGATCCCGATCGAGTGACTGGAAACACTGACGAATTTCCATCTCGCGCTGTGGCGTCAAGCAATACGTTGCTTGACCCAATTGGTGCTTGACAAAGGCAACGAATTCATAAAAGTCCAAGGCCCCGTTTCGATCGAGATCTGCTCGGTCCATGGCCACGTCCAAGGCTTTGGACGTAACGTCATGCCCCAATGCACGCAAAACGTGGCTCAGCTCGCGTTTGTCAATGGTGGACGTCTGATTCAGATCAAAGAAATCAAATGCGCGACGAAGCGAGTGTTTCAAGTGTTTATGATACTCTTGATCCGACCGACTCCATGCTTTGTCCTCATCTTCATTCTCTTCCTCGTCGCTCTCTTGATCCTTTTCATCCCTCCTTTTGTCCTCTCTTTCGCGTTGCCGTTTTGCTCGCTGACGTCGACGAAGTTGCTCGACATCCAGACCAGACGATGAAGCAGCCTCGTCGATCTCGTTTCGGCGTAAAGTTGTTCTATAATTCTTCCGTTTCTGTCGGGATCGACTAATCGTGCATTTTTTCCTTGGTCGTACACTTTTTCGTCCATCTGATGATGAATTTGAACGACCGTCGCGAGCTGCTCGTTGCCGTTGCTGTCGACGACGTACGGTCAAAGCTGACGTTAAGTGTTGAGTTCGACGCGCTTGAATCTTCTTTTCCTCGTCGTTTGCACCTGACCAACTCGTCGACAAGCCGTTCGAAGCTCTTGAGCTACTGCTGTCTTGGTTTTTCCTTTCGTCGTCACTTGTTGGACGTTTGGACGTACATTTTCTCCTCCGTTCGCGTTGTTTGTTGCCTTTACGACTTGGATTTCGATCGCTTTCTGTTGACGATAAAGCAACACTGCGTTGACTTGGCGTTGCGTGTCTTGCTCTCCCTCTTGTTCTCAGTCTTGTTCGATTGTGGGGGTTTGAAAGACGAAGCTGTTGTTTCTCGTCTTCATCTTCATCATCATCTGATGACTCCAAGAGCTGGTTTTCACTCCTCCTTTTCTTCTGCTTGATCACGTCTTTTCGATCAAAAGTTTCCTCACTTGAGCTGTCATATTGCTCTTTCCCGTGCCTTAACCGAAGGTTGTCGCTCTCTTCCGACGAAATCGAGTCTTGTCGTTGTCTATCACCTTGTCTTTCACTCGCACTCGGTCGATTCCTCGCATTTGCCGTCTGCTTTCGTGCAAACGCTTTCGTAATGCCCCAACTGAACGAGTTTCGCACATTTCGCTTCGTTTGCATGTCCTTCCGCTTCTTCTTACGGTCTACAGTGTTTCCTCTATCCTGTCTACTCGTTTCCTTGTTTGATTCGCGTTGCTTGCTTCGTTCAGAAACACCAAAGAACAAGACAAACTCGTTGTATTGAACCTTTCCGTCACCATTCACATCATATTCGTCCGTTAAACATCGTATTTGGGCGTCAGTCAAGGGCAATCCCATCTCAAGCAGAGCTTGTTTCAATTCCAGTGCATCGATCTCGCCATTTCTGTCTTCATCCATAGCTTGAAACACGTCGTCTACCTTCCAGCCCTGTTTTCTACATGCGTGTTCGATCAACCCTTTCACCCGTGCATGAACCTTTTCCACATTTAAATGAAGCAAGGGCTGGAGCCACTGCGCAAATTGCATGTAATCCACACCCAGCTGCTGCTTCTCGTACTCGAATTCAAAGCGATTAACAAGCGTTTGGAGCTGCGTAGGCGATAGATGAAACGATGGACCCGTCTTGGTTTGTCGTTGAAAGACGCGTTCAAACTGGGAAGAAGAGATCCATCCTCGTTGATGGCGATCGATTCGTGCAAATTTGGCTGCCAGGTTGTACGATGAAGACGACGGTTGTTTCCATCGTACAGGGAGATACTTTGACGCAGTGAGTCGGCGATCTCACGCAACTTTCTCGAGTCCCGAATGTTGCATGCAAAGTCCACAAATGCCGTATAATCCACCCCTTGCATCTCGTTTGTATCCTTCGCACTCGTGTCTCGATCTTCTCTTGCCTCGTTGTCTCCATTTGGACTCGTAAAACAGTCCGCAAGAGCCTCGTACTGTTCTCTGGTATCAAATTGTATCCCCATTTTATCGAGACATTTCCGAAAGCTCTCCCTTGTCATCGTGCCAGGTCGTTCCCCGTTCTCGTACGGTGCAAACTTTGCAAGCCAAAACGGACGAGCGCGTCGCTGTACGTGTCCTCCCATGACGCTATAGATCGCATCGAGAATTGATGGATCTAAAAGTGGTGCTCGTTTCTTCCTTTTTGCCTTCTTCCGCCTCGTCTCCTCTGCATCCTCACGTGAGTCTTTAATCAAGTCGCTTTTCCTCCTATTGCTTGTCCTTCTTCGTTCCGATTGAATTCGTTTACTTGATGAAGAGCGAGATGCTGAAGACGAGTCCCGTCGAGTCCACGAGGTTTGTCGCTTCAACATGGTTCAGTGACCTTTCGAACAACATGGGTACACATCTCATTAATACTGATTCAAAACGTTGTACTTTGACTACTGGTAGTAATTAATACTTCTGAAGTGTAAATTGTAGTCTATTTAGTCTTAATTACTATTAGCTACTATGAAAGATTGCACTTCTTGAACTATCCTATCTTTACCATTTGCCGTCCGCAGCGTTTCAGTCGTCACCAATCAACGGCCATGTGTGGTCCACTTCATTCTCCATATTTTCTGATCGCTTTACCACAGTTGCATCCCTTGAATCCTTAAGTCCAGCCGTCGTTTCTCGAATGCTACAACTGCCCTTATTTGTCCCATCGTCTTCGCCCAGAAAAATTCCGTGTACGTGAATTGATTCCATTCCTGCTTCTGAAACACTACTAAGTTCCGTACGCGCCATATTCAGGCCAGTCCAATCGAACAGATGGCCCACCATAAGCGAGGAGCTTGCCTTAAACACTCTTCTGCTTGTTCATCGCACTTGTTCCTAACACATAACTTGAACCTGGATAAGTGGGTGGAGCTCTTCGACTTGCAATCAATTGCTGGAATGAACGTACTGTGTCCATCGAAACCACCCATCCGTGCCAATAACTAATAAGCCGGGCCCAAAAAGACATGGCCCGCTTACACCCCCACAAAATATGTGTGACCCCTTTCCCCTCTGCCTTACACTCCTTATCGAGGCGGCAGGCGTTATCGACCTCGTATCCTGGGTAGTAGACGTTCAACTGGTGCGTCGCTGCTCTATATACCGTCGTTTTTCTTATCCCAGCTTGTCAAAACACCTTGTAATGCTTTCGAGACGTACTTGTTATACAGTTCTTTTAACGATTGCCTTAACCAGTGACGCCATATCCGTGCCCGCGTTCGGTCGTGTATCCGTCTCGGATACCCGTGTATTTGAGAATTAGCTCGGAAAACTACTTGCTTCACTTCATCTGAATCACAGTCACTTTCGTCGCCATCATCTCTCAAAGATTCCACTGCCCACACAAACCCGTCCGGTTGTTGTCTACACGTCCACATATCTCCCGAGAGTGAGTCACGCCCTTGAATTACACCTTTCTCGCTAATACTCCAACAAACATTCCGCAATTGCACTTGCTGAGAAACCAGCTGGAGTGTTGGGTCCTGTCCGATATACTGGCCCACACACACCCTTGGAGAACATAATATCAACGTTGCTAACCATCGTGACACCTTCGCTCTGGTGTGTGCTCCCCCTTCCGACATTTGAGCTGTTCACGTGAATTTATTCCATCCGGTACGTCTAATCCGTAAATCCTTTAGGGTAACTTTCGCGATTTTGTCGTATTTCCGACATGGTACTGGCCCTTGGTTAGCTTCCAGGGTCCATGGGTTGTTCCACCAGTTAAAAGTCCCCTAAAATGCTTCAATCTCATCCGGCGCCATGGTGCCACTTCCAAACGAATGTTGATGTCAACTCTCTCTCCGTCCCGTACCGCTACGGTTGGATGCATTTCTGTGTTTTGAAGGCTCGTTAGTGCTTGCGTTACATAGTGCTTCACGTACCTCTTTATCAAATTTTCTTGTTCTGTCTCCGGCCCTAAATATTGTGATAACGTTTGCAATGTTTGTTCAGAAACACTCCCTTTATGTAACAGATTTCCGTTGAACAGCCTCGCAGCTGGTGAGAGAAAGGAACTGCCCCCGGTTCGTCGAAAGAAATCTCCATAAATTCGCCATGCAACCGTATACTTGGTTGTAGGCTCTATCAACCAGCACGCTGCCTCCTTGACAAACTGAGTGTGAATTGCCAAGGGTATGGATATCAGACCCAAACCTCCTGCATGTTTCGGGGTGTACACTAGATTTCGCAAAAAAATTGTGTCTCTCTCGTCCACGATCACTCGTCGGATTCCAAACGAATTGCTTTTGGAACCCCAGTAATTGTCGGTGTACTTCCCGGTTCGGTGAGAATTTCTTCGCGGTGAACAAAATTGCTGTCACCGCAATCGCGTTGAACAATTGGACCCGCTCCGGTACTGATGTGCCGCATTTTGCCGCCATGATCAACCTTCTCTGAATCGCCTTTAGCCTATGCGCCCAGTTGCGTTCGGACAGATTTGCCTCTCCGATCTCGTATCCAAGGTATCTCGTCGTACCATTCGCCTGTAAGACTGGTATCCCGTGCCAACTTGTACGTGTCTCCGCCGTATTTAAAAAAATGTGCACACATTTTGTTGGTTGCACTCGTAATCCCGACAGGTCACCAAATGTCTTTACCAGTTGTAGTGCTATTCCGACTTGACTTGCACGCCGCAGAAAGATTGTAGAATCATCCACGAACGCCGAGAACAAGTGATGGTATGTTCCTAGTCTATCACTCAGTGTAATCCCTTGTAGTGACCTTTCCATGTGTAAGGCAATTCCCAGGGGCTCTACAGCTAAAATGAACAGTAAAGGGGCTAGCTGACATCCTTGACGAATTCCCGACTTGACTTCCATCTCCTGAGATAATTCTCCATTGACCAAGAATTGGGCAGTTGTCCCGTTGTGTAACGTTTCCATCAAGTGTATGAATGCCTTCGGAAAACCAAAATTCCGTAAAACGTGAAGTAAATATGTTCGATCCATCGTGTCATATGCTTTAGCAAAGTCCAGCAATAAAACACTTCCACTGTCTTCTGCGGCGACTCGGGGTTGTGCTTCCCCTTTTCCAAAATAGCCATCGTAATCATCACTGATCTATCCATTCTTCTTCCATGGACAAATCCTTGCTGCGAATCACCAATTAACCGGGCCAGGAATGTTTGCAATCGGCGCGCTACGTAAAAATTTTATATCCAGTCTGCAGTAAGGAAATCGGCCTATAATCCATGGCGTTGATCGAATCTCCTTTCTTTCTCAGGGGGATGATCACTGCTTTGAAAAAGGAGGGTGGAGGATGCCCTCCCTTCATGACTTCGTTAAAAAAAACGTACTAAATCATCCATCATGTCCATCACGAAATCCTTATAGAAATCATTGTTCAATCCATCTTCACCCGCTGCTTTCCTCCTTTCTAGACTCTTGACCGCCATGAGTATATCTTATTCCTCAATTGGGGCCATCAAAAGGTCATTCTCCCCTTCCGTGACCGTAGTAAACTGGTTACGTGGGGCGAACCTATTTAGATGATCTTCTACCTCTGCATCCACCACTGTCCGGTGGGAAGACCCTAAAATCGGTGCCCAGCTCCTCACAAACTTATCCGCAATAGTCATTCCACTCGTGATTGCTTCATTATTAGGTACCCTAATATTTGTCACCGTCTGATTGCTCTCCCAGATTGCCGTCCGTCTAAAGAGCCATCTCACTGTAGCCGGAGATCGATGAAATCGACGGCCTGTTCTCCATATGTTTTGTCGTCGTACTTCCTCATACTCCACATCAATACACTGTTGTCTGGTTCTCATATTGTCGAAAAGTAGCATCTTAAGCCGCTGCGCTTTCCTCCTCCGTCTATTAGCTTGTCGTGTCGTGACTTCCTTAATTGCACATTTCCATAGTCGTAATTTCTCTTCCCAATTCTCCAAATCTACCGCATCTGAAGCCGCTTTCTGCTGCACAATTTGTCGAATTTCCTCCATCGCCGACGATTTCGTAGTCCCACTAATCGGATATAGGATTCTCGAATGGCGTCTGGTCTTCCTGTGCCGCTTCTCCTCGCTGTTAAGAATTAACATCACTTCTTCGTGATCAGACGGGATACAGGGATGATGCACTTGTGTCCAGTGGACCCACTTGAATTGATCTTCCGATATGTAAAACCGATCCCGCCTACTTGCTGATTTCCCACGCCAAAAAGTATACGGGATTTGTACAGTCTTGTTCCCGTCCAACCCTATATTGTAGTGTGCCAACTGTGAGTCTCGTAAGTGTGTTCTGTGAAGTAAATCTGTTAGCTCTCCACACTCCGACTTGATACGTGTCATTAATCCGTTCCGGTCTAAAACCGGGTCTTCAACGCAATTAAAATCTCCACAAAGTATGGTGTGATCCAAACGATGCATGAACCAGGGACCTAAACTTTATAAAAACTTGCCCTGCTTGCCGCTGTATCCGCTAGTCCATAGATGTTTAATATGCGCCACCGACCAAATCGGAATGCAATCATCGCGTAGTCCACAAATGTTCATTCCATAACGATAATTGATGCACGAATCGGGGAAAGAACAACACCCCACTCCACTCGTCCGATCGTGACAATTACTCCAAAATGCTTATCTTTTAGTGTCATCATAATAATTATTCACCCGCCCCCACATCTTCGTCAGGGTGTTTACCTCTTCTTTTAAGGTCACATGCGTTTCTTGGATCATCACTCCGATTACTCCTGTCTTGCTATGATCTTTCACCCATGCCTTCATCCAATGAAATCTGCGGTCTTGAACAACCCCCCTTACGTTTTGGATGACTAACTTGTTCTTGGCTCCTCCCGTTGTCACTTCTTGCTATAGTAGTGTTTTATGCGATCGCCATTTGCTGGTATCTGCGTGAAGTGTTTGCGCATACACTTCAGTAGAATGTTGGTTATGACCTTCCGTAGTGTCTAGTCTGCCTCTTGTTTTGTCCTGTATGTTGCCCTTAGTAGTGAGAAGCCAGCGAATCTGGCTGCGTGTCCATAGGTACCTCCTCTGCGTTGATGTCTCCTTCGACCACCGAGAGAATGAAGCTGTGAAGTTCTGCCCACTCTACTCCTTCTGTTGAATCGAAGTTAGCCATTTTCTCCTTATAACGCGAGTCTCCTTAATTGCTTGTAAATGCCGCTTCAGCTTAACTACAATGGTATCAACTGCGTCCTCTCCGACTACCGCTGCAATTGTCACTCCATAAATATGTACAAAAATTAATATTTTACTTACCATGTTAGGCCTTTTCGGAGCACATAGTCTGATGAACGCATTATGTCCGTATGCAGCACGCCTGAGTTTTGCCCATTCTTGTGCACTATTCCTTACCTTGTCTTTCTGCTTTTCGTTTTGGAGAATCTGGACTCGCTCTTCCCAATCTGCAAAGTCTTTTGCCGCCACTGCTGACACTTTGTCTCGTTTCTCTTGTAGTGTGACTTCTTCCCAGCATTGTTTCCTCCCATCCTGGTCCATCAGTACAAAAATATCGGTGAAATAATTCTAGAAGCTTATGTGGATATGTGAATTGCGCCAGCAGATGGATGATCGCGTCTCTATCCACCCCTATCGCTTTCCTCCATTCTCCCGTAGTAGCTTGCAGCTTGCACCTTAGGTATAACTGCTCCCTGTTGAAGCCGCCAAGTCACTGCTATCTTATCCCATGCTGCTTGCCATCCCCCCTCGGCTTGCTGGTTGTCCGGATAGTGCGGTCAAATTCGTCGTATAATTCACGCTTGATTATTGTCTCACAGTGTTGCGGCTCCCTGTCATCCTTGTTTATCTCGTTCGTATCCCTCGCCCAGTCATCCCCCGTTCGCTTTTCCGCTTTCGTGGTAGTACTGGTGGTGCATGTGTTATTACCTTGGTCTCGTCCCCTTCTACGTACTCCGATTCTTGACTGTTGCTGACCGATGGGCTACTGTAGTCCTCGGTATCTCCTTCCAGCGTCGCTACTCCTCGTAGGTGATTTTACCATCCCGATAACTCCCGTTCTGTCACATCGTACAGCTGTGAAACCGCTAACCTTGTCTGGCAATCCGTCATGTGTGCCTCCAGTAACTTTATTTGCTCCTCCTCAGGTCTCCAAGTAACTTTATCCTGCAAGAATGAAAGAAGTCTCCTCGCTTGTCTCGTCCCTTGCCTCAAAAGGGTGTCCATTTGCCACCGGAAAACGTGGTGCATCTTGGAAATCTCTCTGTCACGCTCTCCACTGTCTACCTGTACCATATTGCCTTCCGACAAAACCAGTCTATTCTCCGCCCCTGACTCTTCTCTGGTTATATCATCTGTTCCTGCTGAACTCATTCCTCTTATCTCATGCGTAGTTTCCTCCATGTCGATGTCCGATCCGTTATTTGTGCTACTCTCATCTCCCCTTTGGCGCCATCCGTGAACGAAAGCTTGATAGTGAGCCTGTTGAAAGAATAGCACAATCGGTAAGGAGTAATACATTTCGCGCCGGAAATCAGGGTGAAGCATAATAAGACCTATGCGGCGAGTGGGGAATATCCGATACCATTGACAGCGTGTAAAGAAAAAGTTCTGTCAATAAAACGTGGATCGGTGGAAAAGGATCAACCCATGCCAATTATACTACATTTTAGTGATTCACACTATTCGGCATACATTCATGGTATACGAAGGACGGACAATATCTCCAACCTTAAACAAGATATCGAGATGGAAGAATTTGATTCCTCTAGCAGGGAGAAGGATACATACGATGATGATAAAGTGGAGAGTACTACGGTGTCAGATATTATAATGAAGGATAGTAGCAGCCTCGGTCAACCAGAAGAGAGGGCAGCACAGCGAGTGAATGTTTAAAGTCTGAGCATCACATCACACCGTACTCTCAACATCTCCACTGGGATCCCGAAGATTGGGAAGCCAATTATGATGAGTTGATTCGGCGTTTACAAGGACCTATCATTCATCACGACTTGAAGAGTGAAATTGAGCTAATCATTTTGACTCATGATCTTAGTATGACAGAAGTTTTATACTTTTTGACAGAAACGGTCAGTAGACTGTCATTACCAGTACAAGCGTCTCTTTTAGACGCAAATTCGAATAACTTGGAGGAGAGAAATTGGTATATGCAAAAATACCAAATACCAGAAGCCATCCTCTATCAATGGTTTCATAAGGTTTGGCAGGATCACAATCAAGGAGAACCGACATTGCGACTGACGATTGATTCTCCTGGGAACTCAGAACTGGAGAATTCGCAAGAGGATCAGCAGAGCGATGAAGAGGAACCAGGGCACGCAAAGCATTTATGCATAAGACCAGACAGTAATCAGTGTACAGGGGAAAAGTCAGCCTAGTGATACTCCGATGGAGTACCACTCTGAGGCATTACGAATTAATTGATGACTTTAATGCAGATACCAGTTCATCCGACATCGCGACTATATCAGCTGAAACATGCCAAGCAGCATGGGCAGAATGTGATACGGAAAAGAAACAAGCACACCAATTTAGCATTCCCGTATGCAGACGCATCTATCGAGACCTGGACCAAAGCAGCCATGCACGAGAACACCATATTACTCCAACTATTGGTAACATTTAAAGGAACGGCTTATCTGTTAGAAGAACTAGCACAAAAGGTACTTACTACATTGACGAGGCATTGGAGGTTACAATGCTTTAGAAGTATGTTAGAACAAGGCACAAAGACAGGAATAAAAGGTATTCCACGGGACTGGTTTCAGGCATGGGAAAGCCGATTAAATGCAGTCAGCTCAGAAAATCAACAACTGGCTATTATCAACAGGTCGCAGGAATGGGCGCTGTTACGTAATAACAATTATGGAGGTAATACCTTGGTCAAAATCTGTGCGCCACAACATTCGACTCGATAAGCCAATATGTGCCAACGTATATGCGGTAAAAACATTGCCACTTTGTTGGAGACAGATTATCACTCAAGCGATTCGATCCTGCTTTTGTTACAACGATATTACAAAGAAAAATTGGTCAATAGATCATTTGCATCATTTGTAGATAGTTCTGGGTGGATACTATTAGCTAATCATATGACGCGACAACATGGGTTATGTCAGTCCACTGTGGAGGGGGTGGATGAACTGATTCTGAATACTGTAGAATCCCATCATGAATACTAAGGGCAACGAGATGTTAGTCCAGTTCACCAATCCAAACTACCACGATTTGACCTCATTAGATACTTACGCAAAAATAAGATTGATGTCGGATATGGGGATGATCAAGAAGGAACAAAAGTACTATTTAATGGTACACTGAACCTTTTATCACAAAATGTGAGGGGATTTAAAAAAGAGGATGTAAAAAAATGGTTATCAGCGTGGAGACATACGCGAAAGCAGGAACAATCTCATTTTTGTTTTTCTTACAAGAAACACATGTATCCTCACAGAAAGAGGCGGATGAATACGCACAATACTGGGAACATTTGTGGGGGCAATTTACAACTTCCAATAAGTTGTCATATTGGAGTATTATTTCTGAGAAGAAGGGAGGAGTGGCAATTTTACTTCATCCTAATTATCAGGAGAACATTCAACCATGGAAGGGGCACCTACGGTCAAGTCGTTTTTTGGCACAACAGTGGAATAATGTCTGTATCATTAATATCTAGGCACCTTCTGGAGATCCGATACTGCGCGAAATTTTTTACACATCTTTGAAACAGTCTCTCAATAGTAATATTAATCCAATCATACTATGGGGGGACTTCAATTGTGTAGAGTCCCCAGTGTTAGATTGATTGGGGGGGATACGCAATGATAAGACAGAGAGCCAAACATTGTCACGCCTAGTAAAAAACCTGCAACTTCAGGATGCTATTCTTTCAACGGGATCTACTTTGGAGGAAAGAGAGCACGATCCGACCGAATATTACACTTACTGGAGGGGGGAGATAGCCAGTCGATTTAGATCGATTCTACTTATCACAGAGTTTGTCTTCTTGGTCACAATGGCTTCAGGTTAGTGAACCCCTGATATTTTCTGATCATGCCCAAGTGCGTTTTTTTAAGAACCCTCCATAAAGCAAGTACGGTCGACCACACGAAAACTTCGGTATCCTTTTAATGGTTCCACAAATGAAAGGATAAAACAGGAGTTAGCGAGTCATTTGAAATCCGATTTAAACTTACAGACGGAAGTCATCAATTGGGACTATCTAATCGACATGTGTTGTGACTCTCTCTACAAAATGGGTAAGAAGGCAGCAAGAAGAAGAAAAAGGCGGGTACGGCAACTGACGAAAAGTCTTCAATCTACAGCACGTACCCGGAAACAAATAATTTCCTCAATGGCAGAAGCACTTCAAAGGGATATCAAAGCTAGGAAAGGTCAACGACTACAACGAATCGATGAAGATTTAAAATGGTTATTTAAACGAACGTCGATCCGAGATAGGGATCAATCAGTGACCAAAATTGAAACAGGAGGGGATGTGATCTTTCCCTCACAAAAGACAATTCCAAATCGATTTAAAAGGACGTGGGAAACCATTGAACAGCATAATTCAGGATCCAGAGATGGACTCAAGTATTCAATCGCTATTCTCAATTCCCACAGATCGGAGAGTAACGCATGCTCAAAACACATTTCTCATGAGTGAAATATATGCGCAGGAAGTATCTCAGGCCATCAAAAGATTACAAAGACGGAAGGCGGCCGGTCACGACGGATTAAATAATGATCTGTATAAAGACTTCCAGGAGATCTTCACACCGACGTTGACGAAGTTATATAATAACTTATTAAAAGAGGAAGATCCGCCACGCTCCTTCTTGCGTGCGTTGGTCTTGCCACTTCGCAAGAAAGGTGATTCAGACAATGCGCTCGATTACAGACCTATTTCGCTACTCCAAACTAGCTACAAGATATTTGCAAAGATTCTTGCGGCTCGTTTACAAACATTCCTGGGAACCCTGATAGGGGACACACAACAAGGTTTCGTTGCTGGTCGTAGAATGGACAAAGCTGTGGCAGTAATGATGGCGACAATTAATCAAGTGGACACAAATTCGATTTATCCATTGAAATCGGAAGAGTGTCCAGGAATCCTATTCCTGGACTTTGCGAAAGCATACGATACAGTGAGTCGTCAATATCTGTATCGTATCCTTTCACTCTTTGACTTCAGCTCTGAATTTGTACAAGTGATAATGAGGCTGCATAATGGTACAACGGCGGAATTTATCGTAAACAACCAAATCTCGGAACCGTTGACAGTTCTATCCGGTATAAGACAAGGGTGTCCATTGGCCCCGTTACTATTTATCTTAGCTGTGGAACCTCTTGCATTGGCATTGGTCCAGGACACGAGTTTAAAAGGAATTAAGATTACTGATGACGATAGAAAAGGTGAACATATATTTTCTGCATTTGTTCACGATTCAACAATATTTTTGGACACGGCATCACAAGTATCACACGCGTTGCAAATTGTGGAGCAGTTTGGAGCACTTTCGGGATTGAAGATACAGCCACAAAAAAGTCACTTCTTTTTTCTGGGGCATACACTTTATCATAAAGAATGGAAGAGGATACCGGTGGTTCAACCAGGCGAAACCACTAGATATTTGGATTATGAGATAGGGCTGTCGAACCTCAAAGAACGAAATTGGGCACAACGTA
Organism: Sclerospora graminicola; assembly: GCA_001887855.2. Classification (NCBI taxonomy): domain Eukaryota; phylum Oomycota; class Peronosporomycetes; order Peronosporales; family Peronosporaceae; genus Sclerospora; species Sclerospora graminicola. Next base: position 15,419 of record MIQA02001011.1, on the reverse strand, counting down.
TCAGGAGTATACACAAACGAATGGGGATCGCTTCAAAATGTTTCACTTCGGTAGCGGAACAATTATTACTCTTCAATGCGATAGTGGTTCCGGTCATATTGTTCACGGTCAGAGTGTTCGAACCTACAGCCGGTATTACAGAATCTCATTCATTTACAAAAAAGTTTTATCTGGAACAAAACGACAGATGGAGAAAGTTCTACACAAAATATCCCTGCTTTGACGTACACTCCTAGGAAAGCGGGGAGGGGCTTGGTTTGATACCTCTACCACTGCAATTCGATTCAGGAAATGAAGATGACCACACAATGGTTAATCATTAAACGAGATATCCATAAACAAGCATAGTTAAGATGGAAATTAGGACGATCCGCTTCGATAGAGGGGCCATATTTTACTCCATTGGAAGGTAATAGTCTTACCGGGGTAGGCATCTACAAGTTACCACTAACAACACCGTCGATTTTACATCCATGGGGAGGTGAATCTGTCCTAACCCAACTCAACTTCACCAGCTCCAAGAGTATACGGCATTTAATCTGCCACCACTCATATTGCGGGTAGCAGAACAACGAAAGGTCCATCCATTGGTGTACTAGCTACAGAAACACTGGAAATTAATTTGGATTTGAACAATATCAAATTCCATGGATTATTATCCTCCAATCAAGATGCATTTTGGGGCACTTATAATTGGGCCCAGAACCCATGAATCAGGGAAGAAAAAGCGGCAGAATTATCATCACACAAATTTGACAAAATTCCTGGAGGTACGATTTCTTCCTTACGGATTCTCGGACTAACAGGAACTCCATTTACTTGGCAGGTGCCGAATGGTAATTCTCCGTCACACACACAGGCAAAGATTGGTCGGTGGTTAACTGCAATAATTCTAGTCACCCCTCGAGTGGCGGTTGGCGAGTATATAAGCTCACCTCCCAGTATACAATTATTCAGATGTCCAGCTATTTTGCAAGAATATAAATGGAAGGTAGTGGAACCTGGAGTGCTGAAAGGAGAAAAGGACAAAACGGACCAGACTGTGAGAATAACGCAACAGGAAGATGGAAGCTATTGGAAGATAGAAAATTCCATTGTATTTGTCGATAACACAGCGGTACAAAGACGATCAACAATGTAGTGTGTCAGCCGCATTCGGCTATACATGATACGGAATGGACGGTGGATCCGGCAACAGCATTCTGGAAATACCGTGGGCAATACGGCGACATTACCGACAAATGTACCATGGCAAAATCGCGTCAGCATTATCAAGTGTAATGTACAAATGGCAAATCAACGCAGACGTGATTTGTGGAATCATTATATTCAAGACCAAGTTCCGAAGCCGGTTTGGACACATCTAACTGATTATCAAATTTGGGCTATGTTCAGAGCGGTTACATTGCAGCTTAACACTTTCTATCAGCACCATTCATCAAGTACTACATGTACGTTGAACCCGACTTGGGTTAGCAATCGGGCAGACATTATTCATGTATTATGGGATTGCAAGAGTGCCAAGAATTTATGGATACGACAGACCAGTCATTGGCCAGGAGTGGAACAATCAGAAGAAACCATCGAGAGATATAAGGAGCATATTGTCAAGCGTAAGCCGCCGAAAATTGGGATAGGAGTGAAAGCGGCGATGATGAACACATTTGGCGTAACGGAGTTCGAATTTCTCGAACAATTTGGCCGTCTGTGGTGGGGTTTCTGTAGCGTTGGTATTACCTGGCTGTGGCAACTTCGCAATCAAGCTATTTATGAGGAATTGATGAAATCAGAAGACGAACATCTACGATTTATCTGGACACAGGGGCGAGCGCAATTAGAAGCAGTTGGCGAATATGAGCGCCGGCACCCGAATACACGAAAAGATGGAATGCGTTTGCAGCTTTGTATCCAGTGCACATTTAATATTAACCCAGCACCGCCTGAACAAGCGAGAAGATCGAGCATTGACGCAGACTACCACTTCGACGAATACCCTGAGCCGCGATTAGTCTCTAGGATTAAGACATACATAGTAGCTAATAGTTAAAGGCTAATTAGACTACATATTACTACTACTACCAAATCTGCAGTCGTAAAATACCGAGTATTTCGAATATAGATCCGTATGTATCAAACGTCTGTATAATACGGTGTAAAAGAGCTGACTTTTTGCCGGCTGTATTTTCAGGCCCGCTAATTGTCCAAAACGTTTCATTACTTGTAATTCATCCGTCACTTGGGTTCCTTCCTTGACAAAAACCGTTGAATCATCCACGAATGCCGAAAAACGGTGTTCGACTTCAGTGTGTTATTGAAAAGATTTAACCCCTTGCAATCCCGGAGCTTGTGAAATGGCCAATCCCAATGGCTCTACTGCCAATATGAATAGTAAAGGCGCAAGTGGGCATCCTTGCCTAATGCCAGACCGAACTCTAATCGGTCCAGAAAACTGATTGTTGACGTAAAACCTTGCGGTCGTCTCAACATGAAGTCTAGCCATCAAAGCTACAAAATTATCCGAAAAACCAAATAACGAGAGCACCGTGAATAAGTACTGCCTATCCACTGTGTCATAGGCCTTGCTGAAATCCAAAAATAAAATACCAGCACTGCGATTGTCATCTCCCGTTTGCAACTTTTCATATGTCGCAAGAATCGATTTCATCATGATAACTGCTTTATCCATTTTTCGTCCAGCCACAAATCCTTGCTGCGTGTCACTGTGGTAAAGCGATCTGAAAAATGTTGAGAATAAGGTGGACCACACATGAACGTTGATTGGTGACGATGGAACACCGATCAAGATGAGACAGTTGATGGGTGGGACAGGCTGATCGCATATGCGACGAAAAGGTGGTAGACAGCGGGCTTTCGTAATGTGAAGGGATAAGCCAAGTACCGTTACTACGTCCCGGTCCCGGATACTAATGGAACGGCGAAGATCACGATCGCGATTCGGAATAACGCTTATTTAAGTGGAGTTCACGTGGACGTATATGTAACGAGATCGGCTAGAGCACAAATTGGAGATACAGCAAGCAATGGCGAAGTGACACATCAGAAAACATGTTATCGGGACGAAGCTATGAACAGTGCAGATGTTGAAGTTGGATGTGATACGAAGTTCCGGCCCGATCGGCCGAGCCACCTAATTCTGCCCCAGAATACGAAGATCAGATATAGAATAGAATGGGGTATGTGGAGTGGCGAGCCGTGCGAATAATACCAAGTTAAGGCAAGCGATGGGAGCCGATGGATCTGTCCAGGAATGATGTAAGAAGGCCCGATCAGGTCCGATCTGCTGAGTCGGTGCGTTCTTGGTACCCCGACAAGGGATGAAGGTCGAGAATATGGTCGAGTGAGCAAGCAAAGTCGTTGTGATGGTAACCCGGAGGTGTTTCGAAGTGATCTGGGGCTGATCGCCCTGATCACTGCCGATCACTCGGCTGATCGCTGTGCTGATCATGATCGGGGCTGATCGGCCCCAAACCGGCGTCCAGATGTGAAGGTAGATGGAGTTTTCAGTTAAGCCGGACTGGATATGAAGTGAACAGTGTCCGAGGGGCAGATCTCGAGTGTTTTCGAGGCTGTTTATCGAGAGATCGGGATGGTTGAAGATCGCCATAGAGTTTGACCGTGATCAGGGCAGAAGTGGTACGGATCAGTTTGAAGGTGCAGCAAAGATGGGTAAGGTGGTACTATGCAACCGTGCGACGAAGTGAACAGGGTCGAAGTATAAATCAGGCACATGAGTTGGTGTATGGTACACTAGGTATAGGACATTGCATATATAATAACAGGTTTTGATTTTCCCCCTAAGCAAAGAGTCGCTCCGCCACGTGTTGCGGTCATTGGGAGCACAGGGTTAACTAGTCCCCTCTTGCTCAACTTAATTCCCGGTTAAGACGCGCTTAGACGCATTTTGGCTTACCGGAAGACCCCCGACGGGTTTGTTTAGGTGATCGAACCTCACCCTCCACGCACACGTGTTTGGAACACGTTAATAATATTGGAAAAGGTTTTGTGGAGATAACGTTTGTGGATTACTGTGGAAGATCGTGGTTTGATCGCGTTTTCTTGGTTTCTTGTTGTCTCTCACTCTCATTGGCTGGCCTGATCGGACGAAGTTTCTCGATCAGTGCCTAGATACTGATTAAGTATCGACCCCAACCCGTTCTCCGGTGAAGATTCCACCCGAGGACACCCCCGTCTCGAGAAGGTCATCCCCTCCGACCTGATCAAGATCATCGTTTTCGTCACTGAGTCCACCTGAGTGAGTGTAACCACCCCCGATCAACGGGTACACAAGGTGAGATGAAGTTGAATATGGATCCTATCGCACATGACGACCGGTCGGATGACCGGGAAGATCAGATCAGTCACCATAATGGTGATTCATCTGATTCTGATGGCGATCAGGATCAACGGAGTACCCCCTCCGATAGTCGGTCGTCCGGGCCAGTGGGTATCCGGATTCCCCCCAAGACTTCCGTCATGGGTTAGGAAATCGACTCCACCACAATGGTGCGCGTGCCCGGATCACTTGGTGACTCAGGATATCACCGTGATTCCTTTGATGATGAAAAAGATGTGAAAATCAAAGTGGAGGAAACTTTTTCGGGTGTATTGGAGGAAGGCGTATCGCCTCCGATGCTGTCCATACCTAAAGGAAGCGATGGTCGACCTGGTCTGGTGGAGTGCCAGGTCGAAATTAAAGATGAAACAACTCCCCACATGGCCCCGATCGGGGCCGATCTGGGTTATAGTAAAGTTGACTATAACCCGGGAAAGGATCGAGGTGTTAACCTTGATCCTATGCATAAGAAGAAAATGGAAAAAGACAGAAAAAACATGGGGGCGGATCATTGTGATCCACCTAAAAAATATGTGAAACCTAAACCGAAGATCTTCGAGGAGGACGAAGAGAAGACCGAACCAGCTGAGAAGACCACTGTTCAAGATGTAGAACGACTGTTCTATCTTCGAGAGTTTCACAAGTTCCTAGCTACCAACCGAGTGATGAAGATCATAAAACCCAAGATCATCGGGAAGCTTGAAGGTCGGGCGACCAGGCCGGTTATCACAGGCAGTCAACTTGACCTGATCAGGAACCTCTTGGCGCAGATCGACGAAGTCGGTTTCACTACTGGTGCGTTCGACGCGAATATGCTGTTCGATCTAGACCAAGGGACGATCAGAGAAGCTATGACAACTCTGTATGATCACCTTGCCTCGTTACTCGGGGCGAACCCCGTGGTCCAGTCGCCGATCGCGGATCCTTCACACCGATCGCAGTTGGTTGAATATCCTATGGATATTGAGTCAATATATCAATCGTCATCACAATCTGGAGCGGACTCCACCGACTCCTCGGTTGGAATAACACGTATGACGTTGGGCCCGAAAGGGATCAAGCAGATCGACCCCAAGATCGAGTCGCAGAACAGGAAAAGGAAGCCTGAACCTGGTCGAGTCGGATCAGATGATAGTTTTGAAGATGCTCAAGAAGTTCCACAGAACAATCCGACTCCCAGCAGTAACCCTACCAACATGCCGGAGGTCCCAGAGCAAATGAGAACCATGTTCGCGACTATGATGAACCGATTTGTGAGTGATCAATACGGATTACCTCAGTACACACCTGGGCAAGGACGACCATGGCGATCAACACCAAACATGAATCAATCCGCTGAGAAACCGGTCAAGAAACCCGTGGACGTGGATATGGAATCAGTTCGATCGGCCGGAATTGTTCGATCGATATGCCAGGTCGGTCACCAAGATCGATTTCATAGATCGCCCCCACGTAGTGATGTGGACATGGAGTCAGAAGGAGAGATCAGTCAGCATTTTGATCCGGATGATCTGGACATTGAGATGCCTCGTAGGGCGAATATGGCCTCCGCGCAGGCATTTGACAGTGATTCGGGAACGATCACTCGAGTGCGAATGTCGGCGATCTCGGAATTAAAAGATTTCACCGGCAAGGATATGGATGATGATCAGGCTAGAGCTTGGTTGAGTCGGACTAAATCAGCCTTTTTGAGAGACAAGACACCGGAAGGTGAAAGATGTCTGATTTTCGCTGATCTAATGAAAGGTCCGGCCAAGAACTGGCTTAAGCAGCTGAGCCGAGAAGTGCGTTTAAAGTGGCCTCGATTGTGTGAAGAATTTGAAGAGCAGTATTGCAACTCGGGGGTGTCTGTCACGAGACAGTATTACCACATGAAGAAAAGATCCGACGAAACACCGATTGAATACTTACATCGGCTGAATGTTGCTGGTCTACGCGCGAAAATGCCGATCAAGGACCCACGACACCCGGATATAGCTCGCGAGCATGTCGAACACTTTATTGGCACTCTGGATAATCGTGATCTGGCTGATCAGCTAACCCTGCTCCGTATAAAGGATTCGGAGCAATTGGAACTAACTCTGAGAACGCTGCAGCGAGCCAAAAGTCGACAACCCAAGGTCGAGGTAGGATCGAACCGGTACCGGTCGAAACCACATCCGGACCAGGGCAAGATACCAGCGGCACGACCAGCCAGAGCGATTCGGATGATCACGAAAGAATCAGACAGTTCCAGTTCGGAAGAGGAAAGTGGTCAATCAAGTTTGAGCTCGGACGAGGAACAGTATCGTCATATCTTTACGACGGAGCCAGTGTATCGCCCGAGATCATCGACTAACGGCATGGATGGACGGAAATCTGGTGGTGTTCAACCTGATCAGGACCGATCTCGTAAGAAATGTGTGCATTGTGGGTCGGCCAAACATGGAGATCGTGATTGTTGGAAAAGAATTACGTGTGGAAAATGTGATCGTAAAGGTCACCCTTCTGATCATTGTTTTTTCGTATGTAAAACTTGTGGGAAGATTCACGACGCCGGTGCCTGCCCTATTGAAGAATTTTTCAATCTGATGCGCAAGTGGTATGTGCCGACTAAACATGCTGGCATGCTCCCACCAGATGTCGAGAAGATGTTAAACTAGATCGCTCGCCAGGTTGGAATCTGGTTCGAGCCGAGCGATCTACGTTCTGCATCTATGCATATGTCGGTAGCGGAGATAAGTTTGAGGAAAAGGAGATAACCGACAATACATGTTCTAATTCAAATTGCATCGATCGATGTCCGATTCACAGTCTCAGAGTGGATGAATATTCCCGTTCGGACGTGATCATGGAGTTGGATCTACTGCCCGGCGAGTCCCGAGGATACTGGAAGTATCACTCTCCCGACAAGTGGTTTAAACAAGCAAAAGTTAATGGGAAGATTAACAACAAAAAGGCCACTATTCTATTTGACTCTGGAGCAGAAGTATCGATCATCGACTCCACCTTTGCTCGTAAGGTGGAAACAGTACCCAGAGGCAAGAATGTGTTGGGATCGGCGAAAGTTCGTATATGACAGAAGGACGATCACGTGTTAAAATCACCTTGGCAGGATCCCTTGTCTACTGTTTCAACGCTTGGGTTGGTCGGTTAGCCGGTCAAGACGCGATACTGGGAATGGATTTCATGGTACCAGCCGGTATACGACATGACCTGTCTCATGGAACCCTGACTCTCCCGGATGAGGTGCAGATTCAGTTATCCGGCCGACGCCCTTTATATGGTACTCATGTGCGGATGCTTAAAATGGGTCAGTACGAAAACATCGGGGTGGCCCGATCAGTCGATGTGATGATTCGGCCGAGCGATCGGCAACAGAAATTGTGGCTAACCCGTGGTGAACGATGGGTACCAACGTTCGTTAAGGGTATCGGCAGATCAAGTTACATCAGGGTTACGAATATATCCGATCAGCCGCTGATCGTTCACGAAGACATGATCTTAGGGATGTGGCTACCCGAAGGGAAAGTACCTCGACAGATCGGGTATGTCTCAGTGGGATCACGAAGATATATTGAATGGCAGAATCTGGCTTATCAAGCCACCACAGACCTGATCAGTGACGAAGACTTAGCGGATGAAGATACCTCACCTATGGTCGAGAAGCCGGAATATTCTACGCCGACCAAGCTGCTGATCAGGAGACCGCCGATCGAAGCGATAGGGGAAAGCCGGGTCAAAAAAGGTCCACAAATATTGAATATTATTAGACCCGGCTCACCGAAGACAGCGGATCCAGAGAGTGAAAATGATGGTGAGGAGTTCAGGAACGATCTTGAGAAGAAAAAGGAGGATGAATCTGCCGAAGTTGTTACGGAGGAAGGTGAACCCGAAGTAGATCACCAGTTGGATGACTTACAAGGGGCGACTCAAGATGATGCTGATCAGGAAAAGGTAGATCAGGTAGATGAACAAGTGTGTATACATGAAGGTGGTGATCAGTACATTGAAGGTATCGAGAAGCAGATGGCCGTTTTGCCGGAAGTATCGCCCAATATGCCAGAAGTCACCATGGAAGATCTACAGGTCGGTGATCCCGAAGTGAACACCCCCGAGCAGATCGATCAGCTAAAGAAGATCATCTGGAAAAGGCGCCATTTACTGATGGGAAAGGGTAACGCCCTACCCCCAGCCGCTTACGGAGCTGTCTGTGATATAGACGTGGGAAATGCGAGGCCGATCGCTCAACGTTGTCGTAAAGTTGCACCTCAATACCGGGAAAAGTTATCCGATTTGATCAAGGGCTTGTTGAGTACAAAAAACATCCAACCGTCAACATCGCAGTGGGCATCACCGATCGTGATTGTGATAAAAAAGAACGGGGCCGATATTCGATTGTGTATCGACTATAGATTGGTGAATCGGCTCACGAAGTTGATGGTCTATCCGAGTCCCCTGATCAATGGCTTAACATCATGGGATATGCTATGCGATAAGGTCGAGCGACTCCTGAACACCTGCGAGCGCTGGAATTTATCGATCAGTGTGGTCAAGAGTTTCTGGGGTCAACCAAGGTCGCCTACCTCGGCCATAACGTGTCGATCCAAGGCTTGGAAGCAAACCCGAAAGATCTGGCTGCTCTCAGCAACCTACCTTTTCCCCGATCACTGAAGGCTATGCAGTCCTTTCTCGGATCTCTAAATTACTATAGCCGGTTTATCGAAGACTTCTCAATTTACGCCGCTATACTATATGAACTGAAGGAAGTGGATTATCATGGGCTACGAGAACGTGATCGAGTGGGAAGATCACTAAGTGAGACTGATCGCGAAACCGAAGTTACTGAAACGAATCTCAAGACTGGATCACTGATCGATCGAACTGTGCCAGGATCAGAGGACCATATGAAGCGAGCTATGGTAGCTTTCAGTATGTTGAAGGCGAAGATGATCTCGACGCCGATACTGAAACATTTCGATCCGGAGAAGATTCCTGTGGTGATTCTATACGCTAGTAAATGGGCAATATCAGCCGCACTGGTCCAAGATCACGACGGAATTTATTGCCCGGTGACGTTCACAAGCCGAACATTAAAACCGAACGAAGTTAACTATGGTATTGTGGATAAAGAAGTGCTAGCATTATTACGTGTATTGGATGTTTGTTACTCTATGCTGGTAGCTAGATCGATTAAGGTATTTTCCAGGCGATCTAGTTTGGCTTGATTACTGTCAGCGAATGGTTTAGACGGGAGACTGGGGCGATGGGCAGCGTTGTTATCTCAGTGGACCTTGGAGATCATCAAGTGCACCAAGGGCGAAGAAGAAATTCTTGGAACACTAGCAGCCAGCATCACGCCCCGATCGGAAGTCGATGAAGCCCTGATCTAGGTCGCTCCTCGGAAGCAACCACGAGAATTGATCACTATACCCCCACCGATCGTCGGCTCGGAGGAAAATCTGATCGTTGTAAGTTTCGACGGATCAGCGAGTGTGAAGAAAGGCGTGGGGGCGTATAGCGCGTTGTTGTGGAAATTGCCAGAATGGACTGTTATATCTGCTGGTTCAGACTATACTCCGGGTATCACGGTCAATGAAGCCAAATATCGCGGTCTGCTGCTATGTTTGGATCTCCTGCAAGAGCAAAAGATCGGAAGAGTAATCATATGGGGAGATTCAAATCTGGTAATTCGGCAGATCACTGGAGAAATCGATTGCAAGGCACCGCGTTTGAAGTTGTTGAATGTTATGAAAGCTTTACGTTGATGGCCAAGTCATGATCTTTTACATGTGAAACGTGATTGGAATCGGAGTGCAGATCATCTAGCCACTATGGCCATGCGTGATCAGACCGGATTGATAGTTACTGATAAAGCATTGTTGGAGGAATTGGTCGAGATCAATAGGCTGCCCGAGCTGATTCATGCGAAAGATAAACAGGAAGCAGCCCAGATCTCGATCATGACGAGATCACGAGCCAGATCAACACCTAACAGGCCGCTCTCTCGAGAAAGCCTAACAGAAGAAATAGTACAGGAAATGCGGATTGAAAGAATTCTCAAGGCACAAGACGAAGAAAAATGGATCGTTGATTTGAAGGCTTTTCTGAATGGACATTTGGTGAAACTGAGCCAGAGTGAAGCAAAAGACTGTGTTAAGATCGCGTCCAGCTATGAGATTGACGAAAACGATTTGTTGTTTTACTATGTTCACGCTGATCAGGCCGACGCAGATCTGGACCGATCAGCAAGACTTGTGATTCCGGAGACCTACAAGCAGATAACTTGCATTATTATCACGTCAGTTTAGAGGGTGGTCACCAGGGCGTGGGTACATGTTTCGCAAACATTTCCACTGGAGAGGTTATATCGAAGTGTCCAAAAGTTTGTCGGAACATTACATGTGGTGAAGCCGATTTCCAAATCCATGACAGAAGTCTTGGGTGGAATCCGGATACCCACTGGCCCGGACGACCAACTATCGGAGGGGGTACTCCGTTAATCTGACAGAATCGGATGAATCACCATTATGGTGACTGATCTGATCTTCCCGGTCATCCGACCGGTCGTCATGTGCGATAGGATCCATATTCAACTTCATCTCACCTTGTGTACCCGTTGATCGGGGGTGGTTACACTCACTCAGGTGGCCTCAGTGACAAAAAGGATGATCTTGATCAGGTCGGAGGGGATGACCTTCTCGAGACGGGGGTGTCCTCGGGTGGAAATCTTCACCGGAGAACGGGTTGGGGTCGATACTTAACTTCAGTATCTAGGCACTGATCGGGAAACGTCGTCCGATCAGGCCAGCCAATGAGAGTGAGAGACAACAAGAAACCAAGAAAACGCGATCAAACCACGATCTTCCACAGTAATTCACAAACGTTATCTCCACAAAACCTTTCCAATATTAAAACGTGTTCTAAACACGTGCGCGTGGGGGGTGAGGTTTGATCACCTAAACAAAACCCGTCGGGGGTCTTTCGGTAAGCCAAAATGCGTCTAAGCGCGTCTTAACCGGGAATTAAGTTGAGCAAGAGGGGACTAGTTAACCCTGTGCTCCCAATGACCGCGACACGTGGCGGAGCGACTCTTTGCTTAGGGGGGAAATCAAAACCTGTTATTATATATGCAATGTCCTATACCTAGTGTACCATACACCAACTCATGCCTGATTTATGCTTCGACCCTGTTCACTTCGTCGCACGGTTGTATAGCACCACCTTACCCATCTTGGCTGCACCTTCAAGCTGATCTGTACCCCTTCTGCCCTGATCACGGTCGGACTTCTATAACGATCTTCAACCATCCCGATCTTCGATAAACAACTTGGTAACCACTTGAGATCTGCCCTTCTGACACTTGTTCACTTCATGTCCAGCCCGATTTAACTGAGACCTTCACCTGCCTTTGCGTCTGGATGCCGGTTTGAGGCTGATCAGCCCCGATCATGATCGGCATAGCGATCAGCCGAGTGATTGGGTAGTGATCAGGGCGATCTGCCCTAGATCACTTTGGAAACTCTCTGGGTCACCATCACGACGACTTTGTTCGCCCGCTCAGCCATACTCCTGACCTTCATCTCCTGTCGGGGTAACCATATCACATCGATTTCAGCCGATCGGGCCTGATCGGGCCTTTTCACGTCATCCTTGGACAAATCCATCGGTCATCATCACTTGCCTTGACTTGACATTATTCGCACGACTCGCCATTCCACATGCCCCATTCCATTCCACATCTGATCTTCGTATTTTGGGGCATAATCGGTTGGCTTGGCCGACCGGGCCGGAACTTCGCATCAAATTCACCTTTAACATCTGCACTGTTCATAGTTCGGCCCGATAACTGTCTCTGACGTGCCGCGTCACCGTTGCTGCAGTATCTTAACTTGTCTCTGCCGATCTTGTCGTACATCGACGTACTAAACGTTATCCCGATCGCGATCGTGATCTTCGCTGTTCCGTTGGTATTTGGGACCGGGCGTAGTAACTGTGCTTGGCTCATTCCTTCATATCACGAGCACCCGTTGTCCACTACCTTTTCGTCGTATGCTCGATCAGCCTTTCCCACCCATCAACTGTCTCACGTTGATGGGTGTTCCATCGTCACCATTCAACGGCCATGTGTGGTCCACCTCATTCTCAACATTTTTTCAGATCGCTTTACCACATACAGATTGAGAAACCGGGAAGGGTATGCCGAACATCCGGGGTAGATCACCTGGAAATATCCAGGCGACCTACCCTTTCCAAGTGATAGCGATGGATCACATACTGTCCTTGCCGGAATCGTTCAAGGGCAATACAGAGCTGCTGATTTGGACTGATCTGTTCACGGGATTAGTGATCGCAAAAGCGGGATCTACCCGAACAGCCCAGCAAGTCACCTGCAGTTATGAGGAATGTGTTTTTAGGCGGTTTGGAGCAAGTGAGGTGATCAGGCATGATCGGGAACCAGGTTTCATGGCTGAAGTTTTTCGATCACTCAATCAGATGCTTGGTCAGAAACAATGCGCGACCATGGCTTACCGTCCGCAAGCGAACGGTAAGGGCGAGCGCATGGTGCAGACGCTAACCAGAGCTATTAAGATGTATGTCGCGGATTCCGCTCAACAAGATTGGGATGAGTATGCAGAGAGACTGGTGTTTGCGCTGAATTCTTCTTTCGATCGGATCAGGGGAGATACTTCGTTTTACTTGGCGTATGGTTGGGACCCCCGATCTACCATCGAGTCGGTGATTCCCGTCGGATGTACCCGAGGTCGAGATCGCGAAGCTCGTCGATGGCATATGGGACTCCAGCGCCATTACCAGCATGCGCGGGAACAAGTGAATGAACGACTGCGGAGGGCGATCCAAGAGAGAGCTGATCGGAATAATGATCAAGCCGATTCGCATAATATCGAACCGGGATCAAGGGTCTGGCTTTACTTGGATCGCGTGAAAGAAGGATACGCCAGGAAGTTAGCGCATTTGTGACATGGACCATTCTATTGATCGGCGATCATGCCGCCCGGTTGATCACTGCTGGTACCGATTACGGAATTCTCCCGATCGTCCACTTGTCGAAGCTGAAGCTGGTGCGGGAATACCCCGATCGACCAAAAACCAGGTTGTCATCCGATGATCAGCCAAGGTTTGACTTCGACGAAGCTCTCTTGCCCGAAGACAGTTGGGAAAGAACGTTGGATCAAAATGAATTTGAAGTGGAAAAGATTTTGGATACCCGATCAGGCAAGAGGACCCGATTTGGTCGAACCCATCGTGATTACTTGGTTCAGTGGAAAGGTTACGACGATCCAGCGTGGGTAGATGAACGGGATCTGAACTGTGGAGCTTTACTAAGGGAGTTTGAACGTGATCGGGTGAGACGAAACCGATTTGGATTAATGCAAACTCACGAAGAAGGCAACCAGGAGTCTCAATAGTCTAAGTTGACATATGGGGATGGATCAGTCAATGGTAACGGTCAAACAAGTTGAGTTCAAGGTGATTGAGCTGGTTCAGAGTCAATGGATATATATACATATAATTCACGAAAACTACATTCGCATGCATATGAACGATCGACATACAAGATGAAGATAGTGCTGGAACATGGATATAAAGTGTGGATATGGAACATGAAAGTTATCAGAAAGCTGTCGTGATATATTAATGATTAAGAAGAGAATGAAACGAAAGCTGGTTATCACGACAATTACGGGCCATACTTCGTGCGCAGACGGGAGATCTTGATGGCCGGATGATCCATGGGGCTTGATCGGTATTGGTTCCGCCAGGGCTCTTGACGATCGGCAAAGCCCAATGCATCACGCAACGTGCCGATCGGAGTCGGGTGCCCATAACCAGGATACCACTCCCCGCCGTCGGCCTTGATGCCTTGCATTTCTGCCCGGCGAACAGGCAGATGCAGCACGGCAGGATACAAGAAAACGTCCATGTCGCACCCGCCGCGCTGGATCCCATCGATCACATAGTCGCAGATCATGGCCCAAGCAGCCCCGGCTTTGCTGCGTCGGCGCTTGCGAGCATGATACTAGTGCTCCATCCACGCGTCCTTACGCATCGCCGCTGTGATCGGGTAATGGTGGGTCGCCTCCCATATCGCCTGAACATGTTCCTGATAATACAGCGCCAGGCGTCCCTGCAGATCAACAAACCAGGGGCGATCAGGAAATCCCAACCCGGATATAGGCGTCATGAGGATATCCCAAGGCTCTGAATCGATCAAAAGCTCGATGGCCCCCTTTGTCACCACAGTCGATTGCCATTGCGTGTCCTTGGGCGTCGACGAAAAACCAGAAAAAGACGAAAAAAATCGGAAAAATCCACCCTGGCGGACGGGACCACAAGCGAGGGACGAGTTTGCGTCTTACCGAAAGAACCAGAGGCGTTAGATCCCATACCTGATTGGCACTCCAGGGTCGTCGGGTCGTCATATGAACCTTCGACGGTTTGCCCTGCATAACGACGTAAAGATCCATGAATCTCCCATTCGGATCATAACTATAGTCTTGCTTGATCGCCGATTTGCTCGCTGGAATGAAGACGTCAGTGAAGGGGGTCGGGTGGTCAGCGTCGTACCGGCGGATGGAGGAGCGCTAGGAGCAGCCGAAACCGGTTGCTTGTCTTCCAGATCGTCTTCGTCATCGCCGTCGGAGTCAAGCAAAGCGACGGCCCGGGTCAGTGAAGTTGAGCCCGACGAGGCCGCCACCGGAATTCGACGATCAGCGCTGCGTGATCGGGCCAAAGCAGTTAGCGTCCTTTCATCCAAATCTGTCGACTCGTCGTCAGAGTCAGCAATGCGACGAGAGCGCTTGGCAGGAACCATCTTCTTCTTTGATGAGCTTGCCCGTTTACGTTTCGCCAAACACAAGACCGGTGAGGTCGATCTCGAGGCTAGCGGCGAACGGGATGGAGTGGACGCAGAAGCCGCTGCAGTGCTGATCACGGGCTGATCAGCATCGTGGATCGGCGAAGAAGCGACGGAGAAGGTGGGCGATGACAGGGCAGATCCGAGAGGCTTATACGACTGTGACCCAGACGGAGCAAGAGAGCTGATCAGCTCAGGGAATCCCTG
>MIQA02001010.1:15900-33569 GCA_001887855.2 Sclerospora graminicola | reverse complement strand
GGATTTAAAGTATGAGATGCGTAGTGATATCGTGCCCCAACCGTTGTGCGGCTGCGACAAGACTCAGGGCCGGCTGTGGTGAAGTGGGCCGGGAATTAAGGGCCTAATGAGAAGTGAATGCATTCACCTGATTAGTAGCAATGTTGGTCCTAGCTAGCTGCCCGGAGCAGTCACCATAGGACGCAGGCTGGTAGCTGCTAGGTGTATTCACAAGCGGCAGGACGGTGCAAGGCATGAGATCGAGCCAGATTGGCGTGATCAAGGGACTCGGAATCGGGCTAGCCAGAAGTAGGCCGTCTAGATCAGGTGGACTGAATGGCCGTCGATGGTGGATGACCAAGGGGAGGATCGTCTAAAGGATGTGTGTGCGAAGGATCCAGAGGGAGGCTAGGCCCTGTAGAAGACGGATGGGACGCCGGAGGTGGATGCTGGGCCGCTAAAGAAAAGTTGATGCCAGCGGCCAGGTGGGCCTAGATGGATGGCTATCCAGGTCGAGCCAGATATTTGGTGTGCGGCACACGAAGGAGTATCCAGGTGGAGCTGACTGGTTGGTGTACAGTTCACAAAAGAGTATCTGGATAGTTGGTTTATGGTACACAAAAGGCATCCAGGTGGAGCTGGCTGGGCTATTTCAGGTAGGACACATAAATATCCAGCCGGGCTATATGGGGTAGGTTACACAAAAGGTTATATAGGACATAGGGATAAAAATCAGTATACGTTTTGCTTTCGAAGACGCAAGTCGCTTTCATTGGTTCACAGCAGAGGTCCCCTCTTGCTGCTATTGGTTTGCCCGGGGAAGGTTAAGGTAACCCACCGGAAGCCCCCTGACCGGGAGTCGCCGCGTCGCATATACTCAACTCAAGTCGCCCGTGTTTGGAACACGGTTTATCTCTATTGGAAAGTGTGGTAACGTTTTTGGCCTACTGTGGAAGATTGTGGAGTTTCATTTGGATTCCCTATTACACACAAGACTGGATTTACCCCTTTGTTATATTTGGTTTAGCTGGCCGATCGATTATTCTCGGTCCAGCTGTCGCGGTATACAAACTTCAAGTATATTGCCAATCCTGCTCCCCGGTGAGGATTTCTGCCCAGGAGCAACCCTAGTCCTAACCCTCGTTTCCCTATTCGACGGACTTTCAATTTTCACCCTAGGGTCCATCAAGAGAGCGCAACCGCCAGTGCTGACGGGTACGCAAGGTGAGCTTTACGAACATGGATCATCCAAGTCGTCACGACCAAGGTGATGGGAGTGACCGAGCGACGTAGGCGCCTGTGAGGTCCGCAACGCGCAGGCCTTTTAGATGTACTTCAGACCAGGGGCGATCCGCATTCAGTTCGGAAGCAGTCATGACTTTCCGGCGAGGAATCCAGAGCGGGGGAGACTTTTCGGCATGCTCTTTTGGACTCATTTTCATCCAGTGAAAAGGTATCCGGAGAAGGTGACCGTTCGAAGTCCTTGGTAACGGCTTGGTCGTCCTTCACTTCGAGAAGGTTAAACACCTCACCCTCATCCGGGGAAGCGGTGGATAGCCCTCGGGGATCGTGGGGAGAAATTCCAAGGAGAACTGGAGGAGACGAAGTGCTGGGAAAGGATCTCGGAACGCGGTCACGAAGGGGCGACTTTCCGGAAGCCAGCAAACCGAAAGCGGTCGGACCCGGATCAGGGCCGGGGCCTGACTCACCTTCTTCCCGGATCTTTACCGTTTCCGCCGACGAGGCGGACTGTTTAAGCCGTTTAGTCACCGCTGGAGAAGGAAGCAATGAAATCCTGCTGGATCGGCGTTTTCCTCTGTCTATCAGAGGATCCTCTGGAGATGGTGAAGAAGCCGGCTGCGCGCTGGCTGGCACTGGTGGAGGGTTAGGGTCTCGGGAAGCATCCCAGATCCGGAGACGTGTGGTTACCTCCGTACTGACGGTCACCAAGCCTGAAGGGGACGCCTTTCCCTCGGATGATCTCATGTCCGCATCAGAGTCCGCAGACACCGGTAGAGATAGTTGGGCGTGAGTATTGGATCCGGGGTCGCGGGGGCAGGCTAAGTCGAATAGATTTCTGATGGCCCGCCGGATAGGCGCAGTGCCCTTTATCAGACGGCCACCCTGGCACCCGCCTCTGTCATTCGGGTCTGAGCAGCCTGTATCGAGGATAAACAGTCCACACGACGCTGAATAACGTCAGAAACCATCCGCCGGGGTTTATTCACTTTCGACTGGGCCTCGGCATGTGCGTCTTCACATTCCTAAATCTGACGGTGAAGTCCGGGCGGCGCGGATACCGACTGTTCCAGTGCTTTCTGGTACTTCGCCAGTTTTTTCGCGAGGTGGATCCGGCGATTCTCCAGCTGACCCAAGCTCACTTGTGATTTTCCCAGTCGCTGGGAGTGGCGGATGTAACCCTCATAGTGCTTCGTCACCTTACGGGAAGCATGGAAGGAATCGAGCATCAAGATATGATAATACATGATACTCTTTTCTGCGAAGATATATATCGTGAGTGGATGGAAAGACAATCCCGAATAAGCGAGAATTCACCTACTTTGAGAATCCACGGTTGATGTCGCCTTCTGATACAAGATGCGCAGGGAGTCAATTGATTCGGATAGTTGCTGATATCGATCCTTCTCCCGAACGAGGTCGGCCTTCTCATTTTTCAATTTGCTAATGTGGTTTTGGAATTGGAGGGCAGCCAGTACCTCCCGAACCCTGGTCTCGTCTGCCCGCTGATCGACCAGTCGCGCGGTCAGGGATAACTCAGTGTTCGCTTTCTCCAGGCTAGCTACCGGAGCGGTCAAGGCATTAATTTGGTTTCTCAGGGTAACCACCTCGGGCTGCCCTGGGCGACGCCCGAGGCCGGCAGATCGGGTGCTTAGACAGCCTACCAGTGTCCTCGCTGGCCTCGAAGGGTGATCCAACGATGAGTTCGCGTCGGTATCGTCGTGGCCGGACATGAGAACGGTGGAGGATTTAAAGTATGAGATGCGTAGTGATATCGTGCCCCAACCGTTGTGCGGCTGCGACAAGACTCAGGGCCGGCTGTGGTGAAGTGGGCCGGGAATTAAGGGCCTAATGAGAAGTGAATGCATTCACCTGATTAGTAGCAATGTTGGTCCTAGCTAGCTGCCCGGAGCAGTCACCATAGGACGCAGGCTGGTAGCTGCTAGGTGTATTCACAAGCGGCAGGACGGTGCAAGGCATGAGATCGAGCCAGATTGGCGTGATCAAGGGACTCGGAATCGGGCTAGCCAGAAGTAGGCCGTCTAGATCAGGTGGACTGAATGGCCGTCGATGGTGGATGACCAAGGGGAGGATCGTCTAAAGGATGTGTGTGCGAAGGATCCAGAGGGAGGCTAGGCCCTGTAGAAGACGGATGGGACGCCGGAGGTGGATGCTGGGCCGCTAAAGAAAAGTTGATGCCAGCGGCCAGGTGGGCCTAGATGGATGGCTATCCAGGTCGAGCCAGATATTTGGTGTACGGCACACGAAGGAGTATCCAGGTGGAGCTGACTGGTTGGTGTACAGTTCACAAAAGAGTATCTGGATAGTTGGTTTATGGTACACAAAAGGCATCCAGGTGGAGCTGGCTGGGCTATTTCAGGTAGGACACATAAATATCCAGCCGGGCTATATGGGGTAGGTTACACAAAAGGTTATATAGGACATAGGGATAAAAATCAGTATACGTTTTGCTTTCGAAGACGCAAGTCGCTTTCATTGGTTCACAGCAGAGGTCCCCTCTTGCTGCTATTGGTTTGCCCGGGGAAGGTTAAGGTAACCCACCGGAAGCCCCCTGACCGGGAGTCGCCGCGTCGCATATACTCAACTCAAGTCGCCCGTGTTTGGAACACGGTTTATCTCTATTGGAAAGTGTGGTAACGTTTTTGGCCTACTGTGGAAGATTGTGGAGTTTCATTTGGATTCCCTATTACACACAAGACTGGATTTACCCCTTTGTTATATTTGGTTTAGCTGGCCGATCGATTATTCTCGGTCCAGCTGTCGCGGTATACAAACTTCAAGTATATTGCCAATCCTGCTCCCCGGTGAGGATTTCTGCCCAGGAGCAACCCTAGTCCTAACCCTCGTTTCCCTATTCGACGGACTTTCAATTTTCACCCTAGGGTCCATCAAGAGAGCGCAACCGCCAGTGCTGACGGGTACGCAAGGTGAGCTTTACGAACATGGATCATCCAAGTCGTCACGACCAAGGTGATGGGAGTGACCGAGCGACGTAGGCGCCTGTGAGGTCCGCA
The DNA here is from genome assembly GCA_001887855.2 of Sclerospora graminicola. NCBI lineage: Eukaryota > Oomycota > Peronosporomycetes > Peronosporales > Peronosporaceae > Sclerospora > Sclerospora graminicola. The sequence goes on along the minus strand of MIQA02001010.1, from coordinate 29,316 downwards.
ACGCGCAGGCCTTTTAGATGTACTTCAGACCAGGGGCGATCCGCATTCAGTTCGGAAGCAGTCATGACTTTCCGGCGAGGAATCCAGAGCGGGGGAGACTTTTCGGCATGCTCTTTTGGACTCATTTTCATCCAGTGAAAAGGTATCCGGAGAAGGTGACCGTTCGAAGTCCTTGGTAACGGCTTGGTCGTCCTTCACTTCGAGAAGGTTAAACACCTCACCCTCATCCGGGGAAGCGGTGGATAGCCCTCGGGGATCGTGGGGAGAAATTCCAAGGAGAACTGGAGGAGACGAAGTGCTGGGAAAGGATCTCGGAACGCGGTCACGAAGGGGCGACTTTCCGGAAGCCAGCAAACCGAAAGCGGTCGGACCCGGATCAGGGCCGGGGCCTGACTCACCTTCTTCCCGGATCTTTACCGTTTCCGCCGACGAGGCGGACTGTTTAAGCCGTTTAGTCACCGCTGGAGAAGGAAGCAATGAAATCCTGCTGGATCGGCGTTTTCCTCTGTCTATCAGAGGATCCTCTGGAGATGGTGAAGAAGCCGGCTGCGCGCTGGCTGGCACTGGTGGAGGGTTAGGGTCTCGGGAAGCATCCCAGATCCGGAGACGTGTGGTTACCTCCGTACTGACGGTCACCAAGCCTGAAGGGGACGCCTTTCCCTCGGATGATCTCATGTCCGCATCAGAGTCCGCAGACACCGGTAGAGATAGTTGGGCGTGAGTATTGGATCCGGGGTCGCGGGGGCAGGCTAAGTCGAATAGATTTCTGATGGCCCGCCGGATAGGCGCAGTGCCCTTTATCAGACGGCCACCCTGGCACCCGCCTCTGTCATTCGGGTCTGAGCAGCCTGTATCGAGGATAAACAGTCCACACGACGCTGAATAACGTCAGAAACCATCCGCCGGGGTTTATTCACTTTCGACTGGGCCTCGGCATGTGCGTCTTCACATTCCTAAATCTGACGGTGAAGTCCGGGCGGCGCGGATACCGACTGTTCCAGTGCTTTCTGGTACTTCGCCAGTTTTTTCGCGAGGTGGATCCGGCGATTCTCCAGCTGACCCAAGCTCACTTGTGATTTTCCCAGTCGCTGGGAGTGGCGGATGTAACCCTCATAGTGCTTCGTCACCTTACGGGAAGCATGGAAGGAATCGAGCATCAAGATATGATAATACATGATACTCTTTTCTGCGAAGATATATATCGTGAGTGGATGGAAAGACAATCCCGAATAAGCGAGAATTCACCTACTTTGAGAATCCACGGTTGATGTCGCCTTCTGATACAAGATGCGCAGGGAGTCAATTGATTCGGATAGTTGCTGATATCGATCCTTCTCCCGAACGAGGTCGGCCTTCTCATTTTTCAATTTGCTAATGTGGTTTTGGAATTGGAGGGCAGCCAGTACCTCCCGAACCCTGGTCTCGTCTGCCCGCTGATCGACCAGTCGCGCGGTCAGGGATAACTCAGTGTTCGCTTTCTCCAGGCTAGCTACCGGAGCGGTCAAGGCATTAATTTGGTTTCTCAGGGTAACCACCTCGGGCTGCCCTGGGCGACGCCCGAGGCCGGCAGATCGGGTGCTTAGACAGCCTACCAGTGTCCTCGCTGGCCTCGAAGGGTGATCCAACGATGAGTTCGCGTCGGTATCGTCGTGGCCGGACATGAGAACGGTGGAGGATTTAAAGTATGAGATGCGTAGTGATATCGTGCCCCAACCGTTGTGCGGCTGCGACAAGACTCAGGGCCGGCTGTGGTGAAGTGGGCCGGGAATTAAGGGCCTAATGAGAAGTGAATGCATTCACCTGATTAGTAGCAATGTTGGTCCTAGCTAGCTGCCCGGAGCAGTCACCATAGGACGCAGGCTGGTAGCTGCTAGGTGTATTCACAAGCGGCAGGACGGTGCAAGGCATGAGATCGAGCCAGATTGGCGTGATCAAGGGACTCGGAATCGGGCTAGCCAGAAGTAGGCCGTCTAGATCAGGTGGACTGAATGGCCGTCGATGGTGGATGACCAAGGGGAGGATCGTCTAAAGGATGTGTGTGCGAAGGATCCAGAGGGAGGCTAGGCCCTGTAGAAGACGGATGGGACGCCGGAGGTGGATGCTGGGCCGCTAAAGAAAAGTTGATGCCAGCGGCCAGGTGGGCCTAGATGGATGGCTATCCAGGTCGAGCCAGATATTTGGTGTGCGGCACACGAAGGAGTATCCAGGTGGAGCTGACTGGTTGGTGTACAGTTCACAAAAGAGTATCTGGATAGTTGGTTTATGGTACACAAAAGGCATCCAGGTGGAGCTGGCTGGGCTATTTCAGGTAGGACACATAAATATCCAGCCGGGCTATATGGGGTAGGTTACACAAAAGGTTATATAGGACATAGGGATAAAAATCAGTATACGTTTTGCTTTCGAAGACGCAAGTCGCTTTCATTGGTTCACAGCAGAGGTCCCCTCTTGCTGCTATTGGTTTGCCCGGGGAAGGTTAAGGTAACCCACCGGAAGCCCCCTGACCGGGAGTCGCCGCGTCGCATATACTCAACTCAAGTCGCCCGTGTTTGGAACACGGTTTATCTCTATTGGAAAGTGTGGTAACGTTTTTGGCCTACTGTGGAAGATTGTGGAGTTTCATTTGGATTCCCTATTACACACAAGACTGGATTTACCCCTTTGTTATATTTGGTTTAGCTGGCCGATCGATTATTCTCGGTCCAGCTGTCGCGGTATACAAACTTCAAGTATATTGCCAATCCTGCTCCCCGGTGAGGATTTCTGCCCAGGAGCAACCCTAGTCCTAACCCTCGTTTCCCTATTCGACGGACTTTCAATTTTCACCCTAGGGTCCATCAAGAGAGCGCAACCGCCAGTGCTGACGGGTACGCAAGGTGAGCTTTACGAACATGGATCATCCAAGTCGTCACGACCAAGGTGATGGGAGTGACCGATCCAGCCGGCTTGGATGCCGGATCGGATCAAGACCTGGATGGATGGAGTACCCCTTTGTAAGTCAGTCATCTGGGCCCCCGTGGGAGTTCGCATCTCAGAAGGAATTTCTGAGAGCGACTTATCCACACCTACCTGCTTTGGCGTTTGGTCTTGAGTTAACTCCAACCAATTCGGTCTAGTTCTGCGTTTATTCCACTTTAGAAGTACATCCTAAAGTCTGGATGAAATGTTAAGGTTGTTACATTTAATGAAGTATTTCCTTACCGCTTTTTGTATCCCCCAAAATGCTGTTTGAAGCTGTGGATGTGGATAGCAGATAATCGTTGTTAAAACGAAGGAAATTCCTTTGTCGTTTGTGATCTACATCGGTGTAGATTGTTTCCAAGATATACCCATCTGTTTGCGTAAGATGGATTGGTTTGTCTTTATCCTTGTTCATGCCAACCAACTGTTTCGGTGCTACCTCCGCCGAGTATAAAAGATACTTATCGAAAAGTTGAACACTCAGAAAGCGGGAAATCTTATATATATTGTTGGAATACTACTGTGAAACGGTAATTTCCGAATTGGTGAAAGTAAATTTAGGTTTTACCTTTTTATACTATTATCCTATTTTGGACTTTTTTGAATTAGTCACGAGAAGTTATGGTACTGTCTCATACCGGTAATAGTTGAAACTACTAACACACTTCGCAAGCATGGATGCATAGGCTAGGAAGATTATCACTTTTTAATATATTTTATATTACCTACGTCTCTGTTTCTGTTTGCCTTGGATTACGCTGACTGAAGATTACCTGAAGATTGCGCGTGTTTCTCTGTATAGACACAAGATTATCAGCTTCAACTTCAAGTTATAGCAAGCTTCAACATCAATTGGGTCGATATCACGCTTACGCTACTTTGTAGAGTTTTGACATGGAACCCGAAACCTCGGAACAGGTTATGAGACTAAAAAAAACAAATTGATGACAAGAAGCCCAAGGAGGTCACTTAATCAGGTTTTGGAGCAGAAGGCGCAATGCTTTTAGAAATGCTACAAAAAAATACGGATCGTTTGGTTCAATTGGAGTCGACGAGTCAAAGAATTAAAGATTATGGATTAAATTACTCTATGAGGCTTGGTACTAAGATGCGCATGACATCTTTCGATAGTACGCCTGAAAATACACCTTTTGGATATGAAGATAATTCCAGAAATATTGATGAGGCAAGACCAACGGTGCAAAATTACCCTCCATCACCTGCAACGATATAATGCGCCTGAAATGAGGGCACCACCAATGCACAACTACAACCCAGCGCCGCAAAAACTGTTCAAGACACCATCTACCATGGACTGCAAGTTATCGATTAGATTTTTCGATGGCAGGGAGGTGTATCGCGGATTTGGAGCTGGTTTTAAGGAATGGAGGGCATGTTTTATTCGCCAAGTATCTTTTGCTGAATCTGCAAGCGGTTACACATGGAGCGAAGAGATCAAGTTGGAACGCTTGGGACATTACCTTGCTGGTACTGCGGAAAAGTACTACAACAGTCAAGTGCATTTTTGGTGGAAAGAACACCCAACTTGGTGCATGTGAAGAACAAAATGGTGAACGCTTTTCACACGACAATTACGCCTGCATTGTCAGTTAAATTGTTCATAAGTAAAAAGCATACCAGAAGAAGTTGGAACGAGTACTACCTGTTTTTGTGGCGATTTCCGAAGCCGTCGGAGGCAGGGAAGGATTGGTACTCGAAAAGGTCATTCATTACGCTTCGCCTGAACTGCAAATGATCCTTATGGAAAAGTATAATCACACAAGAACGTTTTTTTAGGAAGCCGAAGAACTGTGCCAATTCGCGGCTGCTGTAATTACTGATATAAAAGATTTTATTAATGATTAATCATTATAAAATCTTTTATATCGTAATTAAAACCTATAATTAATTCAATTAAAAATTCAATCATTGTCCAAAAACCCATGAAAAATTTGAACTGGTTAAATATTTAATTGGTTATGATAATATTTAATGATAATAAGAAGTCAATAATTTATACTTGTTATAATATAAATTATAATATAGAATAATATTTAGAATTTTTAGATATAACAGCTAACGAAATGACAGCCAAAGTCCGAAACAAGTTGGAAGCAAATTTTTCGGTGAACTATCTAGAAGATAAACCCAAGCTTAAAATGCGCAAATTGTGGAAACGTTGGTCACGTACAAGCGAAGTGCCGAAGTACAAACAGCAACACCAAAAAGGTAGATCTCACACTTACTGTCTCGTCAAGTTGCTAAGACGTAAACCAATTCAAGTGGATTTTTGACTCCAGTGCAAGCATGCATCTCGTGAATAACCCAAGCTTCTTACGTGACGCAAAAGATGTGAAAAGTGCCTGCTTTCAAGCAGATGGAAAAACACGGAACGTTTCGAAAAAGGGTTGGATACAGATCCGAGTAAAAGAAGGAGAATTACGAACAATATCGGGATTGAAGAAGTTAATTAGGTCGAGAAACACGCCAGGAACATTACTTCCTATGGTCTCTTGGAGGAAAAGGGGTGCGCGATGATCTACATGCACGGACGAAGACTGATGACTAATAGGGCAGCAAACAAGCCTATGTTTGAGATTGAAAAAATCAACAAGGTACTCGCAGTTAACGTCAAGTTGACATACCAAAGGATACCGATGGAAATACAGCGTTTTCGATATTAGAAGCAAGTGAAAGGGAAATTGAAAAGGACTCGGACATACAATGAGGGTCCCTCATGTACTTTCACTCAAGACTGGGGAATCTAATTATGATGCAGTTTATAAACTAGCGAAGGCCTCGAGGAGTGTCATCAAATTACTTGACAAGACGAGATTGATTAAATTTTTTGACTTGCGCCTAAGGCGAACAAAAAAAAGATAGCAGATTTAAAAGGGGCAGTGGAAAAATCGCGCCTACGGACAGAGTTGGTGGCGTTATTAGTTCAGACCTAAAAGGTCCAATCACCCCCAAGGACAGATTTGGGAATCGCTACATGATAAATTTTGTTGATTCAAGTCCAACTATGTGCGAGATTTTTTTGGCAAAAACAAAGGACGTCGCAGAAAAGAAGTTCGAACATTTCTTGGCCATTTTCGAACGGCAGCATAACTGAAAAATTCACGTATTAAGGACGGATGGAGGTGCGGAATACAAGAACCTCGACGGTTTCCGCAGAGCCAGTGGGATATTCAGGCAGATACGTGAAGCCGGGAACCAATAACAGGAAGAATGTACCGAGACATCATGAATATTGCTCGGTGCATGATATTCGCATGCGGATTAAGTTTGGCGTTTTGAGGCGATGCGGTTCAGTATACCGCTTTCATAACTAACAGAAGTTCTACAAATGCAAATGCAAAAAGGGCGTCTCCAATTAAAGTACTCACTGGAAGGTTCCGAATCTTGGCGATATAGTGGTTTTTGGTTCGCCATGCACGGTATACCGGAATCCCGATAAGAATTCTCTAGCGCATAGGGGCTAGGAAGGAATTACCATTTGAAAAAGCGACGAAAATAAAGGTTTCAAGGTCCTGCTAAAATTGGAGCGCAAAGTGGTCGTCAATCAGCATATAAAAATCATCAAAACACTACACCAGCGAAGAACAAGAAAATCAAGAAAAATGCCGGAAATACAAGAGGTAGAAGGAGTGAAAGTGCAAGAAGTTGCTGAAGCACAAGAAAAAACCAAGTCAAAACACAAGAAAAAGAAGAAGACTTGGTAACGCGAAAGACATCGAACCAGAAGTTTAGCAAGAAAAGAGAATCAAGTGACGAATGATGGAGATCATGAAATGATTGAAGAGCAAGCTCCTGTTGACCAACTAATCACTAAAAGTTGGATCCAAAACATTTCACGCAAGCCATGAAGAGCATAAACCGCGACAAATGGAAGCTGAGGATTCAACAAGAAATACAGGCTCTCGAAAAAAATAACGTTTGGAAATTGTCGACATGCCCGAGGACTGTAAAACGCTGCACACGAAGTGGTTTTTTAAAACCAAACTCGACGAAAATGGAGATATCGAGAGATATAAGGCAAGACTCGTCGCGTGTGGCAACGAGCAAAGGTTTGGGATAGATTACACTCTGACATTAGCCGCGGTAATAGAGATGAACACCGTGAAAATTATGCTTGCTCTAGCCTACAAGTGGAAAGTCCCCGCCTAGCATGGAGACATCCCGAATACCTATGTTAAGGCAAGTGAAAGTGAACACGAAATTTTTCTGTTTTTAACCCAAGGGATGGAACTGAAGGAAGGTATTTCGAAAGGACAAGAGGACAAGTTACAAGTATTGAAGATGAAGAAAACCTTTTACGGTTTAAAACAAGCAGGGCGCACATGGAACAAGTTACCCCACGAAAAATTAACGACCTTGGGATTTCAGCAGTGTATCACTGACATGTGTTTGTATTTTCTGAATAACCAAGCTGGAATCACAATAGTTGGAGTCTACGTAGACGACCTACTGGTCACTGGGACCAACGTGACTCCGGTAGATAAAAATCTTTTGTCGACATGAAAATGCTGGATATAAAAGATCTGGGAAAAATCTCAAAAATTATTAGGGATGCGTGTGATTTACGATGATATCAAGGGATACTCCCTCGACCAAGAAATTATGATCGACAACCTTTTGAGAGATTTCGATTTGATGGAGGCTAACCTGCTAAAGGTGCCTATATCTTTGGAATATGAAGATCTGATGACGTCTACTAAAGGTGGAGTGATCACTTTGGACGGCGTCATTGTAAACTGGACGTGCAAAAAATAAGGTGGCGTCTCTATGTCGACGATGAAAGCTGAATTTTATGCGGCTTCAAAGATTCAAGTCGAAATGCGGGGATATCGAGAACTTTTGCAGGAAATAGGGCTAAAAATCGAAAGGTCCATGGAAGTACGAATGGATAACCAAGCGGCGATTAAAGTGATTGAAAGCAAGGAAGGGAGCTCAAAATTCAAGCATGTGGATATAAGATTAGTCGGAATGTAGCTTGTATGTATGTCGTTTTCCTTGCAAAGTAAATATAAAAAAAAATTCGTCCAAAACCAAGGAAAGTGACCTACATGCAAGCTACATTCCGACTAATAAAAGAGCTGCACCATTATCGTAAACATCATGGCACTCGTGCCAATCATCGTAACCAGATTGGGCGCCACCCAAATAGGCAAAAATTCCACCGAGTATGTCAGAATTGGTTCAACACATTGTCCAAGTACGTGTACGACCCTCTGCAGCAGCACCTTTAAGTCAGAGTACATCTCAATATGCTTACCCAGATCAGCGTCGATAATGAAGCTAGCATTAAGTCGCCCCAACATGTGACCCAGGACCTGAGTGGTAGTTCAACTGCCAGGTCAATGACAATCAGCTATGGATTTCCATCAATCACAAGTACCGTCATGCTATTAAATAGTGAACTTGCTAATTCCGCGATTTTAGACATGCAGTGTATTATTCATTGTTACAGTGTGTTTGAAACCCTAACCTTTTCGGAAGGATATGACACCGGTTATACGGTATTGAGACCATCAAGTTTCAGATGTACATCGATTCCCTGTCTGTTTCTGTTGATAAGAATGACGTCAATGACATCATCGACTTGAGGAGGGTATCGAATTTGCAGTGTATTCACGTGAATTCTGTGCTCAGAAATTTTCGTATGCATTCCTTGTTTCGCTCACTCTCGAAGTTTCTGGTGAGAAGAAATATGAGGTTGCGATGCGGTGTGCTTGTCGAAGGGAGCGTGTTCTTCGTCGAGATTGAGCGCACTGCGGATGTAGGAGCGCTACAGAAGGAGATTGCAAATACATACAAAGCTGTGAGCAACCGCGTCGAGGTTTACTCTGCCACTTTGACGCTGTATTTGGCGAAGAAGGACAGCGAGTGGTTGAAGGACGACCGCCGTGTGAAGAACTTCTTACAAGCTGGAAAGTGCGCTGATTATGAGGAGATGCGACCGTCGTGGCCTCTCGACGACGGGGAGCTTTTTGGAGATGATTTCGAGCCTGGAGAGGATGAGTTTCACGTTTTGGTGGAACTCCCACCTCAGCAACAACCTAGATACAAGGGAATGAGCGCAGAAGGTTCGTGTCAGAAATATTTGGATGCGCTGGCACGAAAACTCGCCTGTTTGTACGAATTTGACTACAATTATGGTATTCCAACTATTGGTGATGTCTTCAACGCAGTTGAAAATAATACGTGGGCGTTCCGTATGAAGAGAGGCAAGCGTTTGACGACGATCGCGTTATCGGATTTCGTATGAATCAAGAATCTCAACAAGCGTACAACGCTTCGTATCCACGACGGCAAAGTACCCCCAACAAGCTAGCAAAGGGAAGTTGTACATCATTCTTCCGCATGACATTTGCAGTGATGATGAGATCAACAGATTCAAGTCTATCGCCGCGAAGGGAGGTGTGATGTTCGAGGACAAGTTAGTTGCATGAGCACATTTTTAATTTAATAAAACAAGAAATGCAGTAATGCAATGCAAATCGACTTGGTGCCGCGCATCTTTCTCCGAGTGACCATGACGCTGAGTTCCGCTTGAGGAACACTCGACTACGACGTGAGGTATCCGAAACCTCGTAGCCGTTCGTGCTGCTCCAAGTGAAATAATGGACCTGTGGATGAGCAAGAGGGCGGTAGGCGACATGCTTTTTCTCCATCATGAACATCAGTAGCAAGTACACCCCGAACACCGACTTCCATGAATGTGAAAACCCTGGACGTACCGTATTTTTAATGAAATGGAGCAATTCGTCAGATTTTTTCTTCGACGACAATTATTATGATTCATCATTTGCAAAGATATGGTTCAGAAATGCGGAAATCGCTAATCGGTCTCCCAAAGGTAACTTCGTTTAATGTGTATACTATACTATGTGTATAGTATACACACATCCTTCTCCTCCTCGTCTCGAACGAAATTTACGACGGTTTTACTGTTCAATCCTACAAAAATAAGAACGGGAAGAAGCGCACAGCGAGAATTGATATCGAAGTGACACAGTATATGTTGGAAAGATCAGTAGGCAATAGATTAAATTCGCACCAACAAGAACACATGGCTCGCGGATGAGCAGCAGTTGTACTTGACCAAGAAGGGCGACGCGTGGATAACAAATAACGTACCGCCTACATTTCTACGAAAAATCATTTGCTCTGAGATTAATATACCGGTAACCTTACAAATTTTTTGCTGTCTGTTTGAATTTTCAACTCCAAAATTTTGCGCGCCATTTTAAAAAGTTGAGCAAATACCTGTCCGGAATATTAAGCCGGCACAAGTAAAACACCGTTTTGATGCCACCCTCAAAGATTTCGCTCTCAAGTTGATACATGAAGGGGAATTGCGGCATGAGCAACTGTCCAGGATAAGGAGGAAAGAAGAACTTTCAACCGCACAAGCAGCGTTTGCGCGACCGCGGAAAAGTCTTTTCGAAAGCCCGGCATATATGATGCGTTGATCCGTTACGCTAGGAAGATATAACTGGAAAATGCAGGTGACGACATTATTACGACATCGTTCACTCGAATCAGTATAGACAAGCCTGAATTCTGCAGAAGCAATGGAGACACAAAAAGAAGGCTCGGCAAACCTATGACCAATTCCTATCATAGTTGAAGAAAACAAGACTAAGTCCGGATGACATTTTCCGAGTGTTGAAGTTGGAGATGATCTCCGATATTGCGGCTGTCCCTGCCTTCGTCGACAGTATGGTTTAGTTACTGCACGTATTTACTAGTTACTACGGCAATGGAGGAGGCGATGGCAATAACGAATTCGCAATGAGCAGCTTCATGGAGAACATGAAGAAAGACACGATCAATACGTTGTTCAATTTTTTAGAACAATTCAAGGCCGCGATTCGTTTTTCATTGAGCCCAGATTCTAATATTGTTCACGACGTTTTTTTTGAAATCATGTGGTGGAACATGTACACCCGTCATTCCTCGTATAACACAAAGCGTTATGTTATTGAAGTGGTCGGGTAATTTTATTGCTTCAATTTTTTAGAACAATTCAAGGCCGCGATTTGTTTTTCATTGAGCCCAGATTCTAATATTGTTCACGACGTTTTTTTGAAATGATGTGGTGGAACATGTACACCCGTCATTCCTCGTATAACACAAAGTTGAAGTGGTCGGGTCATTTTTTTGACCACGCGTTACACAGAAAGTGCACGTAGGAGAATGACTAATACATTCAGTTTCATCTTGAAAAAAGTCAGTGTAGTATCTGCACATATCGTTGTCTTGTGCCGATTGATCTCTCTGACGATGCGGAGTATATTTACTTAAGCAGCTAGTAGGAACGAGGAGGAAAAAGTAGCAGAAATAGAGTATCTTAGGTATTGCACTGCCGCAAATTAGCTGGTTAAGCTTAAAACTAAGCATAACGTTATAGCAAAAAATACGCTAGGGACCTGTTGTTTCCAAATGGTATAATTATTTGCCTACATGCCATCAGAATCAACACTGCTATTTTCTGCATTCAGTTTTATTGCGAATACATATAGCAATACAGATACAACAGATACAACGGAAGGAATAGACTCCGTTTCTTTTCATCTTGTTTCTTTCTTTATTTCAACGGTGGTATCGAGAGCCTAGCCTCGTTGATCAATCATTTCAAGTTGAGATTCTTTGAGCATGATAGTACTTTAAACATCCGTTGTAGTATTTAATCGATCAGAGACTTCGTGACAAGTCCTTCTGTATGCACAGCAATTGGCGGTGTACCGCTCCGAAGTTGTTTATTACTCTCTACACTACATGCATCACCCTATATCGGCACTTTTCACACTTTACGCACTACCCAGTGGGCTCATCTCTTCACTTGTTTTTCGTGCGTCGTCCTTGGTTTCCTTCGCATTCGACTTCGGCGGTGATGCCGTCGTCTTGCTGCTTTCGTTCTCCATTGACTTGACATCGGTACCCTCCTGGGATAACGTCGTCGACTCCTATTTCATATTGTCAGCACCAACATCAGCTCTAGAGGCAGACTCGTAGCCAAAGTAATGTGGGTAGCCGTAGCCAGGGTATCCGTTGTTATAGCTGCAACCATAGGACGAATAATAGTCCGGGTATTGCCATAGGACGAGTAATAGTCCGGGTAGCCGTATCCATAACCGATGTCACCACCGTACGACGAGTAGTAGCCCGGATAATAGCTACCGTAGCCGTAACCTTTGTCATAACCTTGTCCATAGTCTTTACCAGTCTTTTTCGTAGCCGTAATAGTCATTGCCGTAATCGTAGCCATAGTAGTCGTTGTGGTAGTCGTCTCCATAGCTCTTGTAGCCGTAGCCATAGCCTACACCATAGTCCTTGTAGCGCTGTTTATCGTAACCTTTGTAATCATATTTGTCGTAGCCTTTTTTGTAGTCTTTTTTGTTGTAGCTGTAGTCCTTCTTCTCGTAGTCGTCGTGGCCATTGTCGTTACCAAAGCTATAGTCGGAGGAGTTGATCTTCTTCTACCGGTATCTGAAGCAAATGTGATTTATTAACACACATTACTCACTCTCCCACGTGTACTTTCTGTGTAACGCGTGGTATGATATGCGTGCTCCGTAGTGTTTCCCTCCAACTAATGCGCGACCATTTTCTTTTCTTTTCGCCGACTGCCTCAAACATCAAGAACATCATTCTGCTCCGTCATGAACAGAAGCAGCAAGAACGCTTCAAACACCGACTTCGGTACGAGCGGCCTCAGTCTCTCCACCTTCTCCGGACATCGCGTTTCTGTCCAACATCGCATTTACTGTTGCAGAGTGCATCAAATTAATGCTGAGGGATCTTTCACACAAATCAGCGATGTCAGAGACTGTTACATCGAATTTTTAAAATCGTGTATTGATCTTCAGCCATATCGCAGCAATGAATTGCTTTCACTTCGGTGAGGAAACAAATGAGGGAATGTAAACGAAGTAATCAAACTATTCAAATTTAGCTTCAACACGTCATTCTTGTTGGATACTGCTGATTAGGGCTCAAACCCAAGCCCAACCCGCATCGCAAAACCCGCACCCAACCCGCAGCACACACATAACCCACACTATGGTAAATTGGAATTTTACCGATAACTTGAACAACCCAGGGGGCGGTCCTGCGCCCTCTTTGTCACTGCAGGAAAAAGGAGTGATGCAGCACAGCTCGTATTGAAGCAAGGAATGACAACGTAACTGCGAGGAACATTATAAAAAAGCAAGGACAAAAGATTTCCTCTGGAATAGTATTTAGTACAGAGGTCGGTTGAATATGAGCGTGCATTGGCATTTTGGCGACTAACATTTGTAAATTATTCTATGCCGTAGCAAGCAGACGCAATCATCTTGCAGTATAAGGTATTTTACCAAGAGCTCGCTGCCTCAATACTAAACCGCAGATTGGACAATTAGCTCAATGTATGATTAGTATAACCTTCATATCCTTCATCCACCC